>JASSUY010035256.1:9612-30110 GCA_032466535.1 Forpus xanthops
TCAGTGCAGCTCTGGGAAGAAATTGGATTATTACTTTTCAGTGGTACAGAAATAAAGCAAATCTTCTTAGTGGTGCCTGGTCGTGCATTTTCTGCAATATGGGATGTAGTGCTTTAGAAATTTTCAGGTCAAGTCCATAGACATACAGATCTCTTCCACAGGGAATTTTTCCATGGATTGTGGTGGGGAGATATAATCTTGTTAGACTTTGGAAGCATTAGGTATAATACTGAGTTAATGTTTTTTTCCAGGCAGATATTCCATGGATTTAGCACTATCTCATCTTCATCAAATTCTTCATATAAAATGGGGGATCTTTTAAATATTTTTATTTGATGTAAATTTAAAACCACCTTCTCTATTACCAGTAATGAATGGAAGATCACTTACTTATTTAGCTACATTTCATTTGTACTGAATTTTTTTACCATTTATAGACAGTGAGGATTGTATTTTAAAAGAAAGCAATTAATTGTGGACTAGTCACTCATCAAATAAATAGCTAACCTTGATGATGAAAAATGGTATATCTATTCTACCCAATACTGGAATATTTTTTGCAAGGGATAGGATAATTATGGAAATCAGAGGTCAATCAGCAATTGTATGCAGTATCTCTATTAAAATTCCTTTTTGAAGGGTCCAGAGAGGTCTTAAAAATAAAAACTGGGGCTGGAATTATATTGGTAAGCTTTTTCCAGTGACCTGTTATTGCTTTTTACTACTGAAAAAAATGCAGTGACAAAAGTAATACTACTCTTCAACCTTCAGTAAATCAAGATCTCTCCACAGTAGTCTATTTTTGCTCTTTAAAATGTACCTTATCCCTGAATGGAGAGAAAAAAACCCTAAACCAAACCCCATTTTTTTTTCTAGTTTGTGGACTAACATATTAGGAATTCAACGTAATTATAATAAAAGATGGAAGCTGACATTGCAAAATGAGAAGAAAACTGAGTCTTCTAAACTGCAATTTTTTAAGAGAACTTCATTGTTTACAGGAAGTAGAAAATAGTCCCTATCTTTTTAATTTTATGCCATTTTTATCGTGCATACAATATATGATGGTCCTCTCCAACTCTAACTATTCTATGATTCTATGATTATTGCATTTATAGTGGAATATGCGATCGATTCTTCAGGACTGCATGAATATACTTGTGCAGATGAACTAGTTTTTCATCAATGTACATTTTCCAAGCCTGAGGGAACATTTACTTTCACACAGTCGTCATTTTACTGAAATTGCTTTATAAAGTTGAACTAAACTGATGCTAGGCAATAAGGAAGAGAGGAAAAATAATTCATATGCCATTACTCTGAATATTGGTAGAATTCCACTCATGTTTGTAAAACTCTAGAAATTCATACTGTATTCCAGAAAAATTTTTTTGACTCCCTGTTTTCAAGTGGTTTGTGGTTGTTTGTTTTTTTTTTTTTTCTCATAGACATAACCTTCCATAACAATTTGTCACAGTCCTTTGGACTGTTATCCTTTTTTCTAAAAGTTAGCAATATTCCATTTATGAACAAGAGCTGTTCTGGTATGCTATTAAAAACATTCCTCACTAAAAGTAGATTTCCTGTTGTATCTTCTTGTCTTTCTGCACAGAGGAATGGCAGTATGGCATAGCACACACGTTGAATGAGGACACCAAGTAAATGATTCCTGAAAGACATATTTGATTTAAAGCAGTTCAATAATTGTTAATTTCTTACATAAAATAAAGGCAAGAAATATAAAATAATAACGCTTTTAACTGAAAGCTACAAAAAGACAATAAATTAATTAACAATCCCATTTTCTTCATCTAGCCTTTTTTCATAGAATGTCTGTCAATGACTAGAAAGTAAATGAAATGGAATTGATAGCTCACCTCCTTTTTGTTGTAATTATTACCTAGTAGTTTTCTTTTTTAATCTTGTATATCTCTTTAGTCTTTATTGTGCATGTCAAAATGGATTATATGCTACACTTGAAAATACGCTTCACTGAAATAAGTATTGCTGATATCTGAGAAAAAAGGTCACATTATACTACTTATGGCAACTTCTAGCCTTTACAGGACAATGTGTTGTCAAATTAAATCATTTATGTTTGTGGCTTATTTTACTCTTGGAAGATGAAAGATTCAGGGACAGAGTTTACTGTCTCAGCCTCTTTCACAGATGATATCCACTTCAGAGGTATCTTAAAAAGAAACTTCATAAAATAAAGTTGTAAATGCTGTAACTTTTACACTTATTTCTTCTCCATTCCTGAATGAAAGGAAATAATTTTAAAAAGATAGGGGTAGTTACAGTGTTCCTGCAGTTTATCTGTCCACATTTGTCCTTTCAGTAGAGAATATATACCTGTAAGTTTCTTCTTTGGCTATGGCTACTCTGAACTGTGTGATTGCTACGTAGAGAGGAGAAGGATGAAGAGAAGGCTGAGAATACAATAGGGTTTCTGTGGTGGAATTTAGGACATTGCAGTCTTGATCTGTTCTACAGATTTCAAGTCATCTTCTTTCCATGAAATAAGTAACACTTAGAAATTCTAAAGTATAAAACACATCAGAACTGGGAAGTGTTCATTGAAGAGGCTCTTGTTAGAGATTAAGTTTTTGGCATATAGTTTAATTTTTTTTTCTGTATGTTTGTTTATTTGCACACATACATCTAAATGCACACTGCATTGCGAATTGTGCCATGACAACCACTATGCATTTTTAAACAATAGAAAGCCTAAAATTTCAGTGTATTTCAGATACTGGGTCCAATATTCTGTCATCGTATTGTTACTCCTCTGTAACAACCAGTGTGGAGGAGGCAATATTGCGTTTGCATGTTTAAAGGCAAAATTGACATTTTTTTCTTGAAGAATTTCTTTAGAGTTAATGTAATGCATTGATTTCATGTGTAAGCATCAAATCAGTTATATGCATAATATATACCTAATATATAGTTATATTCATTTATAGCTAAATCTGTAGGATAGGCTGCTGCTAGGAATAAAGAATAGCAATCCTCCATAAATTATTTACAAAGCTTTCTCACAAGCAGCATCATCGCAGAATGGTTACCTGTGTGTTACCCAGCTACTATGAAAACACAGTAGAAAGGGAGCAGATCTATGCTACTTTAAAACATTAATCTAACGTGTCACTGTGTAGCTGCCTCTATGCACAGTACGAGCACAGTCACACAGATAGAGACATGGTTCTGTCTTTGTAAGCCCAAATTAAATCAGCCCTTGAAGAGTTTTGAAGATGTACAGCCAGAACAGGAAATGGTTGTTCTGTGAATCAGAGTTGTGTGACCTAATGCTTCTTGGCTCACATGTTACAAACTGATTCAAGTATTATTCCTTCACTGTAAGTATAGCATTTTTGCATAGTTGTTGTGCCTCTTTTGTGCTACTCTGGAGAAGAACCTGGGATTCCCTTTCTCTGCTGTATGTCTTGTGGGGTCTATCAACTGCAGCACACAAAAGCTAAAGGCATGAACAAGAGCTGCAGAAGCAACTGTGAGAGAGTACAGGAAGGCTAAAAGCAATCACAGGTGGACAGGTGATTTACGCATTCCTGTGTCCAAAATGCAAGCTGCCCTTTGGCAAAACACAAGCTTGTGTTTATCTAAGACTTAATGCTTAAAATAGGTACTTTTCCTCTGTGACTGTAAGGAAGGTTAGATCTCTGATCCATGCCAGAGCACTTCACCTAAATTTAACTGTGTCTGTTGGCAAGACTTACTTGGAGGATTAGGGCACAACTGTGGAAACTACTGCTATTGTTTTGATTGGGGAATTTTGAGACAACCTGTGGGGAGGGGTGGTGTATTTTTAATTTTTTTTCATACATACAAGCTAATGTGGCTGATGTTAGATCTAAAAGAAGGAGGTGCAGAGCTGAACATTTGCAGGGAGCAAGTTGTACAATAGTGCAAAAGCCAGGGCTATTGTAGGAGACAAATGGCCCCCCCACTGCTCCACTATCTGCATGTGTGTCTAGAAGCTCAACTGACAAGTATATAGCAAGCTTTAAGTCTCACCTTTTTTTCTAAAAAAATGTCATTGCAATAAATGGCTAAGCTGTTATGTTCTGGAATGTGAAAGCTATGTGACACTGCCCGCATTTGCTGATGAATTTTGGTCATATATATTTCATGGTGCCCTGTCTGTATGTCTCTTCCAGGTTCAGGTTCTTCGCAATGCAGGGGAAGAAGTGACCCTAACTGTGTCCTTTCTGAAAAGAGCACCTGCTTTTCTCAAACTGCCTCTGAATGAAGATTGTGCATGTAAGCCTTTATCAACTAGCCAAAAGAATACTCAATTCAGTGTTCATGAATGCTTGCAGCTTGCAAAACTACTGTGCATTGAGGGTGATTTACAGAAGCTTTTTTGGTCAGCATTACTGCCTGAATATGAGCTGCTTGTATTGCCAGGTCTTGTAGTAATATTCACCTCAATCAAAATATTGCTATCTTTGCTTGAAAAACAAATCACAGGGCATTTGACTAGTGTGAATCAGCAAGGTTGCAGGTAAAGCAGTGGAATTACATTAGTTTACAGTACGATGCAGAGACATTTTAGTCTGAAAGAATTATGTCTTGTAAGTATGACAGTGAGATTGTATGTGTATATTTAGATGGCTTAACTTGCCATTTAAAATTCAGAGGCTTTGGTGGAGGTGTCTCTCTACCTAAGAATAAATTACTCTGGGATGATAAGTATTTTGTTTAAGTCCAACTTAGTTTTAGTCAACTAGCCCCAAGAGAGACATGGAGACAGCTGTCTTCCTTTAATTATATTAAATTGTAAGTGTGGATGCATAATTACAGACAATTGCCAAGCACATTTATATGTCAATCTGTGCCTTTTGTCACCATTGTTTTCCCTCTGCTTCTTGTTCCTAAGAGTGTAAAAATGAATTGCTTAATTTTTAAACAATAAAACAATAAATATTTTGTTTCAGTACTTTCAACCTTTTTTACTGGTAATTAAAGAGTCAATTATGAAATAATATTTTATACAATCATTTGTTGAAATACTCTCTTTATCTTTCACCGGTGTATTAAAATTTAATAGGACAAGAAAAAATTTACAACACCGTAATCTTACATAACAGTACATTTGTTCCTTTTATGAAAGGTTGTGGTATCACAGAGTAATGCACAGAAACATGCATTTACATCAATACTATCACATTAATTTTAGGCTTTAGCATATAGTCTCCTAAAATGTTACAAGGAGAGTTAGAACTGTAAATATAATCAAGACTAGCAAAGGCATTGTCATGACTAGTTCCGTCCAGTGAAAACCAGACAAGGGGATACTTTCCTTTTATTATAAAATTTGCAAAAACCCTTGATTTTTTTTTTTTTTTTTGCTAAACAGACTATGAACTCTCTTAAGAAACACACCAGAGGAGGTTTTCTTGAGCCTCTCTACTTCGTGGATGAAAGCCACTCATTCAAACCAGAGGGCTAATACCAGCTGAATGGAGAATGCACATCAATGTTAAATATGACAAATCTAACGAGGGGAGGGTATATATACACATACGAACATTTGATTTCTAGCATTATAAATTAATTAAGATTTTTTTGTCAAATCATATTTGTTTTAGGTGCTCCCAGTGACCAAAGCAGTGGCACATCCTCTCCCCTGTGTGACAGTGGTTTACATCTGAACTACCACCCCAACAACACAGTAAGAGCATTATTTTTATTTTAATGGAATTAAATAGGAAATTAATTATATTATAATACCTAAGTGGAAGTACCTAAGACCGGACAGCAACATGAGAGTAACTCTAGTTAAAATTGGAGATAGACAGTTCCATAGAGGTCAAAAGAAGTTGCCAGACATTATGGCTGGGAATTAAACTGTGACAAATCATATCAACTGAGATTGTGCCTTGATAGATATGATTACTATTTTTATTGGGGCAGTAGGGATTTTGCAAAAGTTCTTTTCTTCAGGATTTTTTCCACAGCATAGGAATTAAAATTATAAAAATGAAAATGTATCTATTTTGGGGAAGGCAGAAAGTTTTTTTCAGTAGAGTCTTCTATATTCGGTGCATGGTTTTCCTGATTTTTAATTTCAGAGTATTTTGCTTCTAGTAATTTACACTTAAAATCTTGCCAAAGAATGATGGCATTATAGAGCAAAGTCTCTCTAGGATGAAATGCTACAGATGTCTTGTAAGATTTTTATTAAAAGATGCCTTTGGAGTGCAATGAGGGGCTTTAAACAATTTTCTTAGCCAAGAAATACAAAATTTCCATCATTTTATATAGTTCTAAAGGGGATTTTGCTGTGCATTTGTCTTTGTCATAGGTGAAAACATATGCAATGTCTTGTGTAAATAGGTAAAGCATGTAGTTTTGACTAAGCAATTTTCATTACATCTTATATCTCATGCACAATTACCATGTTTTGAGGTGATTCGTTAAAATAGGTATGTAAATGTACACAGGGCCACAGGGAACAACTAAGTTATGGTTGTGTAGTGAATAATTTAGAGATCACCTTTATTCAGGTCATAGATATAAGACTAGTAGCTGATAATGAGATACATAGTAAATATTCACTTCTATTCATTAACTTCTATTCATTTAAAAAAGGGGGCACAGTCTGTTTTCCCCAGGGTTTTAGAATACTGTTCCTCACACTTCCTCTAAGCATATTAATGTTGAGGTTTATAAAGATTTATTTTATTTGTGTGAAGTTCAGAATGTCTCCAGTACTAGCTAAAACTGATGCCAAATGATCTGGGGAATACAGAACACTGCCAAATGAAATATAAAGTCTCTGAATTCTCTCTTTCCAAATCTGCTGAGTACTTATAATGAAGCTCAAAACTGATAAGAACCTTTTAATATTTTTCAGGATACATTATCATGTTCTTCATGGCCAGCATCCCCAGGACTTAGGTGGGAAAAAAGGTGGTGTGATCTCCGATTAATTCCACTTCTTCATTCACGATTTTCCCAGTACCTTCCAGGATCAGATTTGTGCAGGTAAAGAAGTCCAGAAAGTTGAAACAACTTGACTTCTTGGTTGACCTATAAAAACTATAGGGAGTTGCCTTGTTAGACGAATGGCATTATTTATTCCACCTCAACTGTCAGAGACATGAAACATTGGAGCTTTTATAAAGGTCTGTTTAGGTACACTTTCATCCATATTCTGCTTTGACATCAACCAGGAGGAGGGGAGGAGATGTGATCATCCCACTTGCACCTAGTTGTCAGGCCCATTTCTCAGTTTGAGATTGCACACATAGATCATCATATTTTATAACTGCTAATGCTCCTGTTCTGGAAAGCTTCTTTCTTAGCTATTGTTTTTAAATACCTTTGGCTTTGCAATGCATTATGGCATTGAGCTCTGCATTCTAATTTTATTTTTAAAAATTACTTTCTTTTGCTTGTTTTAAGTATTTTGCCTGATAACTTCATTGTGTGAAATAATCCTGTTTGGTAGCAGCAAGGGCTGGCTGCCCCATGGGGAACGTGAGCCAAGAGCTGACAAGGCTTGATGAGGCAATGTCCATGCAGAAAAAGGCCCTGTTCCACTTCCCTCAATGGAGGAGCAGAGCAAGCCTAGTGGTTTTCAGATGGGTCCATCACGGCAAAGTAGGGCCCAGGCCAGGTTGGAAATTTAGCTGAATCAGTGGGATGCATGACCAGGCACGGGCGTAGCTGAAACCAAACTCAGACAAGGACCAAGGGCAAAATCCTGAGCTGATAAACACCTCCCAGGTGAAGGGGGGACAAGCCCCCTACTCAAGCTGCTCCACAGCAGCCTGATCCCACATCTCACAGACACATGATATCAGAATTAGCCTCAAACACAGGCTGCTCTTACCCCAGGAGGGGGAAGAGGGTAGACTCTGGACCCTGACTCTGGTATCAATGAAAATGTTAAATAATTATTCTTGATTTATGCTCTCCTAAATTCAGATTAATGTCTTCTGTCTTAAAATTTGAAGGTTCCCTGTTGTTATTTCCTTCTAAGGAAACCCTTTCATAGATCTGAGTATCCTTCTTATTCTCCACGTTTCTTTCATAATTCTAATATTCTTTTCTATATGACAAAGTGATCAGGACTACAAGGAGTGTCTCTCCTGGTTTATATTAAGATGTAATGCTGTTTTCCATATTTTTTCTCTGCTCTTATCTAATATTTTGTAATAACCTATTACCTTTTGACTGTTAATGAGCACTAAGGTTGTGTTTTTCA
Source organism: Forpus xanthops (assembly GCA_032466535.1). NCBI lineage: Eukaryota > Metazoa > Chordata > Aves > Psittaciformes > Psittacidae > Forpus > Forpus xanthops. The sequence continues at coordinate 17,849 of JASSUY010035256.1, forward strand.
GAGAAATGTTTGTTGTAACTCTTGCATTTCTTTCCTCAGTGTTTATAACTACAGTAGAGTCCTTTGTTACTTACATATAGCTAAGGTTATTTTTTTCCTGTATGTGTGACTTTGCATTTGTTAGCATCTAGTTTAATTCCCATTTTGTCTCCCAGTCACTGAGAAAGCTGTCCAAAGTTTATAGCCAGGTTCACAAATACGGCATCACTCTGGTGAATGCCAGATACCCACCAAGCTGCTTTATCACTCCCCAACTCAGCAGGACACAGGGGAAGAAGGGAGACTGAAAAATCTTGAGTCAAGATAAAGGCAGTTTAATAAAGTAAAAGCTGCACACAGAAGCAAACAAAAGATTTATCTTCTACTTGGCATTAGCAGGCAATGTCCCGCCTCTTCCAGAAGGTAGTGTTTCAATTCACATAGTGGTTAACTTGTTAAAAGTTTTAAATACCTAGGTATTTTATGTATGTAATAGAATGAAGTTGTATTACAAAAAAAAAAAAGATCTGTGAGTTACAGCATATGTCATTAACTGGAGGACAGCTCTCTACAGTTACAGAGAATGTGTCTCCATTACTACTACTCCTAACTAGTCAGAAACCTTAACTCCTAAAATAAGCACAAACGACTTATTTGTGAAGCTATGAAGTCTTACTAACTGAAATAAACTGGCTTTCCCATGTAACCTTCATGTCTACCACCTTAGGTGTGTGAGTCTGGGAAGAAGTGTGTTATGCTATACCCTAATGGCACATCATGAACTAGCAGTTGAAAGTTTCCTGTTCTTCCATTCAAGCACATGAAAAATTATCAAATTAATACAGAAAAACTTTGTTACTATTTCTGGAAAGACCATTTCATGGAAGAACCTTCCTGATATCTTTTCTCTTATGCTCACCCTTCCATGTGTTTCTATGGGTCCTATCGTCAACTGTTACCATCTACCCCAGGGGTAGGTTTAAGAACCACACCCCCAAAACTGGGGGAAGAGGAGTGTTCTTCAGCCTCAGTTTGGGGTTTCCATAGGTTTAATTTTATCATTTCTTTTCACAGCATGCTTCCTTCTTATTTGTTCTCACAAACATTTGGAAGTTGGACAAAACTTTCCCATAGCCTCAGTTGGTTCTAAGGGCTGCAGTTTCTTAGAACTACCTAGGTCTGACAGCATTTTCCTATTCACAGAGCTGAAATTAAAGCAGGTTAGGCAATAGTTGTTTTACCAGTAGATAATTCTGAAGCTGAAAACAGCCTACAGATTTTGACTAGCAATGCCAAATTGTATTTACTTGACTCAATGATCCTTTTTCTCATTAATAACAGTGGCAGGCTCGGGAGGTGTAAACCAAAGGCTACACCAGTGTATTGGTTGAACTGTAAGGGAACAGGTTATATTCAACATGGAAGCAGGAGTTTTTTTCTTAAATTCTGTGAAAACCTTTAGCTCAATGTTTAACAGTGGTTGAAATAGAAATAATTAAGAGCATGAAGAATAAGTGGCCCAAAACTGTAACAGTCAAATCTGAGATCAGTTCCACTGTACACTTCAGATAAGATATTGATCTGAACTACTGACATAGAAAATTAGAGCATACTCAACTGTCGTAGTTCTAGGGTTTTAAAATTCAGTCTTCTGCATCAATAAAACATGAGCTTAAAATACACATTATAGAACTTGAATGTTACAGAGAAAGATTTTAGGTAGTCATGATATTCCTGAGAAAACGACATGAGCTGACAGTGTGCACTTGCAGCCCACAAAGCCAAATCTATCCTGAGCTGCATCAAAAAGAGCATTACCAGCAGATCAAAGGAGGTGATCCTGCCCCTCTACTCTGCTCTCCTGAGACTTCACTTGGAGTATTGTGTGCAGTTCTGGTGTCTTCAACATAAAAAGGACATGGAACTGTTGGAACAAGTGGAGAAGAGGGCCACGAGGATGATCAGGGGACTGGAGCACCTCCCCTATGAAGATAGGCTGAGAAAGTTTGGGCTGTTCAACCTGGGGAAGAGAAGGCTTCTTGGAGACCTCATAGCAGCCTTCCAATATCTGAAGGGGGCCTATATGGATGCTGGAGGGAGACTCTTCATGAGGGACTGTAGTGGGAGGACAAGGGGTAACGGGTTAAAACTTAACCAGGGGAAGTTTAGATTGAATATGAGGAAGAAATTCTTTACTGTAAAGGTGTTGATGCACTGGAATGGGTTGCCCAGAGAAGTTGTGAATGCTCCATCGCTGGCGGTGTTCAAGACCAGGTTTGACATGGCCTTGGGTGACATGGTTTAGTGGGAGGTGTCCCTTCCCATGGCAGGGGAGTTAGAACTTGATGTTTTTATGTTCCTTTCCAACCCTAACTATTCTGTGATTCTGTGGTTCTATGATTTGGATTTTCAGAAAATAAATTTGAAAGTATGTTCATACAAAACAAAATATCTAAATCATACTTAAACCTTGAATAACTACTCTGATAATTTTTCTCTTTATGTCCTTCTATACTGTCTAACATTAGGAAGCAAGAGTACTTAAAAAAAAAAAAAAATACTGTAAGAGAGGGAGTGGGGTTTTCTTAAAAGATGCATAAACCAAACATTTTATGTCAATATCAAGAAGTTTATAAGAGTGTTTTAAGTTACTGGAATTTTTAAATTGTTAATCCTTCTCAAAATCTGTGAGAAAGATATTTTTTAAAAGAGATTGCTATATAGAACAACATTCATGATAGGATATTGAAAGTTAGCAACATGAAATGGAAGTTAATTTATTAAATTTTCTCTAGTCACTATTTACAAAACAGTTTTAGCTATAAAAAAGCCTAATAACTTTTTAGATTTCAGAATTTGTCTGTGCTTATTAATACTTGGGCCAGAACGGTCTGGATGATTTTTTTTTTTTTTTTTTTTTTATGTGCATAGATCAAATACCTAGAGAGCAGTAAAAACTATCTGATGCCCTGAATGCATCAGATGTGATGTGTGTAGTATGAGGGAAATTTGTTCATCAAGATTGAATCTGGAACGTGTTTCTTTTCTCATGCAGGTTAGCGTCACACATTAATAGACTCCACGGATTCTTACTTTGGTTTACAATAGATTGAGTAGAAAGAAAGGGTGTCCTGAAATTAATGCTATTTTTCTTGAAAGAGGTAATCAACATGCTATGTTCTTCATGTAAGGACTTAGAATTTCAATCTTGAAGAACTCGTCTTTTATATTTATAGCCATTTAAAATAAGGATATAGCAAATAAATGCTAGCTATGTTATCTGAAGATGCACAACAGCTTTAAATAAACCTTCCTCAAAAACTTTATCTGACATAAGTCTGATTACGAGACCACTGAGAGCTACTTCTTTCAATGAGACATTTGCATGAGTCATTGAAACAAGTAGCTCTCAGTTTGTACCTTTGGGAATTTAATGAGAAGTCACTACCCATGTGAAAAGACAAACTGAAAAGTTAGCTGATGGATTTAGATAAACCACTGGTCTATGCATGATTGTGTTAGGATATGCAAGTCTCATGATGAAAATCTCAAAGCAACGGGGTGGGTCTAGTTCATTTTTAATGCTTCTCCTGAACAAAGGATAAGCCTGTACTTGACATGGATGCAGCAAAGACCTTTATGGTGGAGATAGCTATTAGCTGTACATTTTATACAACTGGAATTTAGTTTCAAAAGGCAGAAAAAGCCCAACAAACTTTGCTGAATGGATATCTGGCTTGAGATTTCAGAAACTGTCATCAGTGACACTCAGTTTTACCCTGAAGATAATGCTCAATTTGCTTAAACCATTCATAATGAATCTGAACTACATCCTTAATTTTAAATCACTAATTGATCATTAACAGGTGGGTTTGTAGCAGTGTGCCTGAGGTAGAACTTGGTATTTTCTGTATGTTTAGTATCGCTTACTCTGGGATATGGATTAATATTGAAGTTTTTTGGTTCTGAAGCCTTCCAGAGGCTGTTAGCCAACAAGCCTATTTACTGAAGAAATAAGGTCTGCTACTCCTTTAGCATCTGAAAGTTTTCTCTCATTCTGTAATTGCTCAGCACTCAGCTGTGGAAACTCAGTCTATAAGGCATGACAGATTATTGCATACATGCCCAGATTGGTGCTGGGGTAAAAGCACCCAGGTATCAACTGCGTTTGTCATTGAGTGTCTCTTGGCATTTCAGTGTATTTTGGTAATGATCCTGTATTCAGAAATGCAATTGGAAAAGTCACTAATGCAACCTGATTAATTTTTAATTCTACAGCTTTTCTATTAGTAGTTTAGGAAAGGAACAAAATTCTATAACCAAGAGGAGCCAACAAAGGGTGTCCAGACAATAACCTTATTGTACTTAAGCAATGTATTAGAAAAAGGAAACAAAAGCTGTTGAGAAAAAGGTACCTGTAATTCCTGAATTTTGCGAAAGGTTGTCTAAAGTGTGCAATGCGTACTTTCCCTCTCTGTGGTCTGCAGTATTAAAGCATTGACTTTTTGGCACGTTCCAGCTATTTCATTGTTTGTCTTCTGAAGTTGTGCAGTACTGGTCAAGGTTCTGTGGAGCTAGTCCGTGGAATTTTTTTATAGCTTCATGGAACCTTAATACAGACTGAGTTGACCTTTTAGCATGATCATTTTAATATGACAGGTATTTATAAAACAGGAAAACCAGCAATTTGTCAGTGTTCAGTGGCTGACCTTAGTTGTAATTGAAAGAAAAGCATTACTACAAGCATTGTTAAGATGATATGCTAGAATAGATGAAATTTTCTTCTGACCTAATCTATTATGATATGTCTGTAGGCAAAATGCATTCCAAGTAATTGCTGTGGATGGGGTTTGCAGTGGAATAATTCAATGTCTCTCTGCTGAAGACTGTATTGACTGGCTGCAAGCAATAGCAAGTAACATTTCCAACCTCACAAAGCACAATGTAAGTATGGATCCAAGTAAGCCAAAAGGTTTCCCACTCATACTTGATCATAACTGTCATAAAAGCCTAATGGGTTCACACACAGAATTATCTGCATGTAAACAGTGCTTGAGGCTATCTGTGAGAAGTCAACTGAAGTTTGTCTTCAAATCAGACTTTGTGAGAAACCATTGAATGGGAAAATATTCTTCCCTGGAGCCATGTAGTTCACTTCATCGCTATCAGTTATTCGCTTCTTAGCAATACCAGCTATGATTAGGAACAAAGACTAGACACACAGGAGAAAGCCAGGTGTGATGGGTAAGCACATATAAAAAAAAAAAAAAAAAAAATCTTTGTTTCTTGATAGTTTGGGAAAGCACATCTATATAAAGACTCTTAGATCTGAATTAGATATTAGGTATGTTTAGGTATTGTTTAACACAAGGAGAATGGCAAGGTACTTCTCTGTTATAGACACTAATGTTCATTATCAGCAAAAGTTAAATGTATCTGTGATTCATGCACTGTGCTTTTATGATCTGATCTTGTTAGATAGATGTCTCTTTTTATTGAAGCAAGAATAAATGCTACACAAAAGTTTTACCGAACTACTGCTAAGTTCAATTGAAAGGTCTTTTGGAACCGCCTGGGATGTTTTGTATTTGATAAATGACATGTAGTTTTTCCTGTAGATGTCTATATGGTATCTTCCCTAATTTTCTTCAAAAAGTATGGAACGCATGAGTAACTCCAGTATTTTGTAATTAGTTATAACAAAGAAACCCTTGAGAATTTAATTTACATTCTCTCAGATTTCCTTAAATCTGCTTTAGGCTTCCAAACCTGTCTCTGAATTTGCTTTTGTTTCAAATACAGGGAAAACATTGAAGGAAGTTATATTTCTTGGAGATTTATGTTCAAGATGCAAAACTATGTTCCATCTGGCAGCAATATGTAAAAGTCATTGTATTATAAAAACATGACAGACATGAATTCATCCACCACCTGCAAGCTTCCATGCAGTACAAGCCAACTTCATGGCTATTTGTTCATCCTTACAGTTCTGATGCTGTAGAGAACCTTTCTTGTCTCAGTAAGCTTCCTGGCAATTGAGGATGCTGTTTGTCTCTCTTTTCATCTTTATTTCAGACTATTAATGTTTTTTGCTACCTAAAGCAGTGTATTTGCTTACTCACAACACCTAAATTTTACCTGATAATGCTTTATATAGCTCTGATGAGACTATAGTTATGGTTGCTTGGTGTAGTTTGAATTTTGATTATGCTCTCTTGTTATATAATGTATTTTCAGTTTTTTAAAAATGAACAGTTTATAATTCTATACTAGTTTCTATAAAATGCAGAAATAATATATCTGATTCTGTGATAAGATGAAATTAGTAAATGATACCATTATGCCAAACTTCGTATTTGCTTTATCCCAGAGACATTCTGTATTCTGTGAGAGTATAAGGCTTATGACAGTTATCCATTAATCTATTTTTAAAACTGCCCTAATTGTTCATAGCCCATATGAATTTATTGAGACCAACGAGACTTTCTCTTTTCTGTAGCATACTTTACTTTAAATTGTCAGTTGTCAAAAAGAATTAGTTATTTGACAACATATGTGATAAGTGAGTGTAAGAAACATTAGGCACAGAGTGGAAAAAAAACAAACTGTTGCTCAGAACAATGATTAGATATGATTAGAGGTCCCCATACTTTCTTTCTTTATGAGATGGTTATTGACGTATGCATACTGTTGATGTTAGTGTTTTTCCTTTAGGAGAGGCATTTATTCAGTCTCCCTTCCTGTGGCATCCAGTACCAAAGAAACAAAGAGCATAGGATTTTCTTTGAACTTTTGAACAATTTGGCTAATTTTTAGTTTCAATTAGCTTCTTATTTCTGTCTAGAAGTTATGAAAAACAGTTTGTTTAATTTAAACACCATTTAGCTGATGGAAATCTTAACTTTCATGTTCTTTCTCACATCTTTCTTTTGCAAAAGAAGGAAGCAGATGAAAACAAGACTATAAAAACTAAATTGTTTCTGAAAGCATTTCCTTTACCAGTGTATCAAGTTTGGGGTGTGTAGATTTGGGTGGAATTTATCTTGCCTAACTTCAGATGTCTTAAAGCAGAATGTCTAAAGAGTGTTCCATATTATTTACTTTCAACATCCATATTATGATGAGATTAACTCCCTGAGCACATTACCTTCTTTCCTTTGACTGGTAAAGGACCCTAGGGTGGTGAGTTCAGACTCAGCACCTAGAGATCTGTATATCACACATCCGTCACACCTGCTTTTGAGGGGCCAGAAAGAGTTTCTCCAAATAAATCTGCCAAATAAATGTCTAGATAATTTGAAAAAAAAAAAAAATACTAGTTTCAACCCGAAAATCTGTTTTAGTTTACTTTTTCACAAACAAGCTGGCTGAAAAAAAAATGAACTGATGGTTCAAGACCCACAAAAGTGTGTGAGAATAATAGCTTTATATCCCTGTGGTCCTGTATCTATCTTACAGTTTTGAGTTCCTGGCTCCAAAATTTCATGTTTGAGTCTACAGTTCAATTAAATTTTTATAAGTATAATATCAAAATCTCTTCTGCCATGTTCTAATATGTCCCAAAAGATTATGTGACTCACTCTCAGAATCATCAGCGTAGCCAGTATCTACCAGAGAGCAAAGAGATAACAAAAATGCAGGAGTAGAAGCAAGACCAAAATCTTGACATCATTATCTTTCTTTGATAGGTAGTATTGCTAAATGAATACACATAGTGGAAGCTGGAATATGGTGCCTGCAAGCAATACATTTTGCCTGCAGTGGTTAGACTATCAATCATTGTACAGTATGAGATAAAACTCGTGTTATTATGCAACAAAATAGTTACTGTTTTAATGCAGAGATATTTGAAATTACATCCTGACTATTGAATAAGTGATTAACTAAAATATCAATATGCTAACTGAATTAGTGACTTCAAATTTCAGCAAAGACAGACTCCAGGTATGCACTCTTTTTCTTCATATTCAGTAAATTTGAGTTAGTGTCCTCTAGTATTTCTAGAATAATGAGAGTGATACTGATAATTTTCATTTCTTTAGCATCCTGGAAACCATGAAGAACTTACGTACGATGGAATACATTCCTTTAAAACTACAAAACATGAATTGACTTGGTGTGTAACTAAAATGTAAACTGTAGGAATGCATTGTTGGAAGTGACTTAATATTACACTTTAATTCATGATGTGATGAATCCATCATGTGCTGAAGTTTGGGTAATTGCAAAGGGATTCTCTAAGTCAGTAGTGGAGGAAGAGAAAAAAAGTATAAAACAGGAGAAAAAACCCTACAAGTTTAATACTATGATCTGTTCCACTTGTGGGAAGAATAAAATATCACAGGACTGCTGCAGTATTTAGTAACTTACTGAAATAAATTAGTACTACATGTCTCATTTTTCATGGTAGATGCTTCCACAATGAGAACATACTGTGGTATGTTATATTACATGAACAAATCAATGTCGCTTACATGAAGTGTGCAGATTTTGCATTTTAATTTTTTAGCTGAAATACTATGGCAAGCCATCAGGGTGCTCTGATGTTAGTCATTTTTGGAGTTTGGGGGGGATTTTATGCTCTTAGATGATCTGCAAATTGTGTATTACAATAATATTTAAAATTTTTGTTGGTTATTAAGCATGTTTGGAGCAAATCCAAAAAGGTCAACATTGTTATCAAATCTCATACAGTGGTATATTCTGTAGTAGTGCAAAGGACAAATAGTGGCTATAATTTAGAAGTTGAAAGCCTTGTAAAGTGAAAGCAAAAACAACAGATTATAGTAAGTCTTTAAAATATTACTAATAGAATAGTTTTTACAGATGCCATTTAAATGAATCTAAATGAATAAATGTAGTGAATGCAACATCAAAATTCTGAAAATAAAAACCTATTTTTCCTCCCTTTTTTAACCTGGGATGTTACCAGCCTGACATTTTTGAACACATCTGTTTCTATGCCACTGTTCTCAAGTGTTACGTGTGGCCTTGGCTCATATTTACTTACATTTTGGGCACTTTGATGCATGTATTATTTTACTAGCTGCCTGCATCTTCTTGACTGAAGAATTGTCAGGTATTTTATGTCCTCTTGGGTATACTGATTTAGCTATAAAGAAAAAGTTAGGTCTTCCCAAACTGTATAATTGTTGCTCCAGTATGTTTCATCTGCACTATTATAATGTATCTGAGCTTCAAGGATAATGTCGATCATGTGACAGGTCAGGAAAAAAAGCACAAAAAAAAGAGTATTTATTTGAGAAATATTGTTTCCAGAATAGCTATATTATCTGGGAAATTTGTAGCAAGAAACTTCTGTCTTCCTAGCTGGAGCTGTTGTTATGACACATTATGAAGATAGTACTCAGCAAGATGTGCAGCCTTGCAGTCTTGATTTGGAATATATTTTGTAAACTTCAATTAGTCATGGTAGCTTTTCAACTGAAATAAAATTGACTTTCTGTAGCAAACTTCTCCCCAGTGTTGAATCTTTTAATGCTGTCTGTAATAATGTCTTTCCAAGTTTGCTGTACATAGTATCACAAGTCTTGCAGTGGTCAGTAATATCCAACAAAATTATCATCTATATTATGATAAATTACCACTATATAGCTCTAAAATGCAATTTAAGAGAAAAAAAGTTCTTAAGAGAGAGTAAAGTCAAAAGCCCGTTGTAATGTTCTTCAAACAGAAGAATCATAATTTGCCTGTTAAATGTAAGCCTTAAAAAATGAAAGCCATGTTTTTTAAGAGAAAGTATTTTTGCAGTTTTATATGTGATGCTGTCACACAGTAAGGAATACCTGAACTTTCTCTGATTCATCCAATTTTGTATGTAGTCAAATTAAATTGTAGCCTTGTACTCGCTTTTAAATAAAAGTTAAACATCAGAATATTCAATATGTACTTTAATCTGTGTAGGATTTATATTAAGCTCTAAGACTTTCTCTCTTCCTTCATTCCATTATTATTGAAGGTTTAAGTTGACACACTATAATAAAGACTATAATCTGTTTAGCTACTAGGCACTTTGCAGTGATGCCATACTTGCTCTCAACATCCCATCGCTGTAAAAGATAACAAGGAGCCTGTAATTAAGAAAAAAAAAAAATCTCTTCATTGATTTAAAGTGGCAAAGAAGTAATGATGAGAATAAAGAAGTAGTAGCAGTCTGACTGGGAACACAGGTAAACCACTCTGTTTTTTTCAGGGAAGTAAAGCATGGAAAAAGTAAATACTTATAAATTGCCTTTTCCTGATAAAATGCCAAGCTGCCCTTTCAGCAGCAGTTTGAGATTTCCAGCTACTTTAGCCTGGGTATTTTTTTTTGTTTTGTTTTTTTTTTTTTTTGTGGAGTAAACTGTTCGATATTCCACAGTTCCTTTACTTTAAGTGAGAGCATGTTGAAAGTGGCTGTTGAATAGCAAATTGTTGTTGATAAAATAGGAACTGTGTACTGAGAGGCTAGACAATAACCTTTCTTTTTATCTTCCTCCTCTTTGCTGTCTTTAAAAAAAAAACAAAATAAGCAGGAATATCATTATTTGTATTTTAAAGCAAGAGCGTCTTGTTTTCACATCCCTTTCCTCTTACTCCCTTTACGATAGATTTTAAAAAGGTGGTGACAGCAAAAGTTCTGCCTTTCATCCACAACCAATTAGAAAAAAAAAAAAAAAAGGAATAAAAGAAATTTAAATGCAATCAGAAAGTAATAAAGCACCTCAGGACATGCATTATTAATAGGCTAAATTTGCTTTTCTGTATTTCTCCTGATTCTTCAGTATGGATAACTTTGAACTTTGCCAATATGTGAAACAGAGGACTTAAAGACGCAGTGTTCTTCATAGAATCCTGAATTTAATCAGGGTTATTTCACCTTGGGGAAAGAAGAGTGAGAAAGCATAGAATTAAACCCTATCATTAAGTCTAGGGGGGAAAAAAGAAGAAGTAAACTGCTTTAAAGTTACATATGTGTCTGTATATATGTACATATATACAAATATGCACACGTGGAATAAGATTTAATAGGCATTAAGTGTTAAAAAGTAGAAGTATATTAAATTTATAAAAATGTATAAAACAATTTTTTGTTGCTTCATTTCTGTCTGAAATCAAACCTGCAATCTTGTGCCCTATGGAATAATGTCCCAGAAGGTATTAATCACATATATTTGATTGATATTAAAATTACTACACATTTTTATATTTGACGCAGGTATTCAATTCTTTATTCTCCAATTTTGTTTTTTTTTTATGAGACAATTATCACTTCTGCTGGGGTAGTCTGTCAAGAGAGAGCTTTATGACTAAGGTGTACATACTGGGTTCCTAAATTCTATTTGATATGAGCTCTCCTGTGATAGGAAAAGTAGTCACTAATTTTTAGATATGGAGAATGAGGAAATAAAAAACAATACTGGGGAGGAGGCCGCCAGCTAGTTACAGAAAGCCTGTTCATCTTGTCTGTAACTACTTAATGTTTCACTATCATAAAATACAATATAAAATGCAGCTAATGAAGGACTTGATGTTGGTTAGTCCTTAAAATGACTTTTAGCTATATTAGAAGAAAGATGATGTAAGTTCAGTGCAGATACACAATTTAGCTCTTTTAACATGATAAATTCCAGTTTTATTCATGAAGCTACTTTTCAAATATCATAAAATACCCCCTTACTTCCATTTTAAATTACTGATTTGAAAATTACTCCATCGTTCTTCAGGTGTGATGAATAAAAAGTCAGTAAAAGTATTTTATATTTTATTTTATATTTTATATTCCACAGTGTCAGTAATACACTGGCCATTTGAATAGCTGGATATTTTTTTTTCATTAGAATAATTATACAGAAATACATTTGAATAATTGCAACTAATCTATATGGAGATGATTTATTTGTGGTTTTCATATGTTTCCAGTCTGTACAGACAAAGGATCTTTATAAAAAAGCATGAAAAAAATGTCCAGTTTCCAAAACTATTTATAAGTCTATTAGTTAATGATCAGACAAAATTACAGCAGTTTTCTCCAGGGGAGAATATGCTACCTGCCTAGCAGAAAATGCTCTTTTCATTGTGTTTATTTCCTAAGATAATTTTATAAGGTAATAGGATAAAAAAACTTCCTATCTGTCGTGGTTTGAGGCTCTAAAACAGTTCTGCTCACTCACTCCCCCCTCTTTCTTCCCCAGTCCCGGGAGATGGGGAGAAGAATCGAAAGAATGCAACTCCCACAGGTTGAGATAAGAACAGTTTAGTAACTAAGGTATAACATAAATCA
>JASSUY010035257.1:0-12320 GCA_032466535.1 Forpus xanthops
CTCCACACAGCCTTCTCTTCTCCAGGCTGAACAGCCCCAACTTTCTCAGCCTATCTTCATACAGGAGGTGCTCCAGTTCCATCATCATCCTTGTGGAACCTCCTCTGCACTTGTTCCAACAGTTCCATGTCCTTTTTATGTTGAGGACACCAGAACTGCACAGAGTACTCCCAAATGAGGTCTCAAAAGAGCAAAGTAGAGGAGCAGGATCACCTCCCTCGACCTGCTGGTCACACTCTTTTTGATGCAGACCAAGATACTGTTGGCTTTCTGGGCTGCAAGAGCACACTACTGTGCTCAAGCCAGTGCCTGTGGTCTAGGGGCCCTTGCAGGAGCCAGCTCTCTTTCTCACCAAGGCCACGGCATGGTGGCAGATGGCTTTTGGTGAAGAAGGCCACAGCTGTCTACTGGTAGGACTGCAGCATGGCCACAGCCCCTGTTGCAGATGCAGGCATGGCCACGCCAAGGTATGTGAAAATCACGCTTAAATGTTTGAAAGTAAAGTGTTCCTTGTGTCCAATTTCATACTAGTGTACAAAAAACGTTTATTGCAGTGGGAGAGTCTATGTAATGGCATCAGATAATGATCATTCCTTGCTCTACATCAGGACATTTCTTTGAGTGGTAACACAAGTTGTTCTTGGAGGCACCGGGTTTAGCTTTGCTAGAAGATGATGATAGTAGGACTTCTCATGTGCCGCAGGCAAACTGCCAGCGTCTTGCCTTGTGCTCATACTTGTTCGGTACAAACAGGCCTTTCTGAAGGCCACAGCAAATTCAGAGGGGATAAACTGAGCGGTGAGCAGGGAGCTGCCTGAAGCCAGCCAGCAGGAAAGCAATGGAAGGAATTAAACTAAACTGATTCTGGGCTCGAATATGGATTTTCTGTCCGTGACAGTGGGGGAAGAAGTTAATGCTATTTATTCATGCACTGCAAACCCCAGCAGCCTTCACAGTTCTTTTCTTTAGGTGTCACAGCTTCAGAAATCAAATTTGTACATGTACACGGCCACATGCTGATGTATCTGGATGTATTTTTTCTCTGTCAAATTAATTAAATCATGTGTTGTTTACTAAAGACCTGGACTCTTCTTCCTGCAGACAGTTGGAATTCTATATTATAGTACCTCTCCCTAGCCAGCTTCCGGAGCAAAACATGCCCCTCCAAATCCTGTTTCTCTCCTTAGGGCCAGTATTCAGAGCTGACCAGTATAATGGTTCTTTCACTGTACAAAGGTGTGTGCAAACATACACAGAAGCAGCTCCCTTTACCTCTTATTCATCCGTTCATTCCCTTGGTGTTGCTGAAAGGACTGATGCACAAGAAGATGCCTGTGGCCCTCAGATGTTTATAACACGACTTGTTCCCTTCTTCAGATCTTCCTGCTGCTCTGTGTTCCTCCTGGGCTTCCAAAGCCTGTGTGGTTAAGGAAAATCTCACAGCCAATACATCAAAGAGAAAGACCAAAAGCTTTTGATTTGATTTATCTGAAACTAAGCCTGTAGTGTGATGCCTCAATTGATATTTCATTTTTATTACAGTACAATGGAGTATACAGCAATAGGTGTCCTTTTGATCTCATGCACATGAAAACAGGTGTCATAGTCCAGAGATTATGGAGGTCAGAGATTATTTGAAGAAGGATTAAGTGGAGTTAACAGTTTTCTTAGCAACCATATCCAAAAGCATGAGATTCTTTTTAAAGTGCAGGCCTTATTCCAGTCCGTAGGTAAGTTGCATTTGTCATATGCCAGTTTTCCCTGCTGAAACTATGGAAGAAGACCAGAATTTTTCAAACTGTTTTGTATTAAAAGAATGCAGAAACAAATCAGGCACAGTACTTGGATATACACAAGTAATAAAGAACTTCTTCTGAGTCTCCTAAAATCCAGGAGAAGTTTTGTTTAGTTTTTCCTGTTAGTTGATATTTACAGGGTAAAGTTCTTGAGACCATCCAGAAAATAATGGGGTAACTGTGTTAATGTTCAGCACTGCACTGATTTATATACACATAATTGCTTAATCCAAATCCAATTTACCTCTGAAACTGAACAGAAGTCTCCAATGCAGTAAGTGCTAGTCGAGTATTTCAATAAGTACAGCTGAAATACTGCTCTGATACATTCCAGGAGTCTCTCTCATGCTGTTAGAAATGAAACCAACCAAAAGTGGTTTGTAACCCACTTTGGGTATGTGCTAGAAATTCTTGATGGACTATATGCTTGTATTTTTTCAGCAACCTGTCCTGCTGAGGAAGCACATTCACCACTGATTGCTCAGGTTTCACAGAAATACATTAGCTTTTGGGGCTGTATATATTCCACAATGTGATGTGACTGAAATCAATGGAAATAGTGTTCTACTATTTGATAAACCTATTTATTCTAATTAGTATATTTACAACTCTTTTGTTGACACCCAGATGTTTAAACGGCTCCCACATATCTAATTATTGGGATAAATAAGGAAATGAAGATTTCTACGATCATAGGATCTACATCCCAACAATTAATGCAAATTAATTCCAAGAGTGGGTATAAGTTTGAAGCCTTTTAAATGTAGCTAGCATTGATTTATTCAGCCCGTCAACTGACACAATTTTTATACATCTCATAGCACTTGAGTTACAGCCTCCACAGAAAACATGACAGTTGGGTCCTATCTTGCAGCTGGAGTAGGAGGGAGTCTTAATCGCTGAGTGTCTGACTAATATTTTATTTGTAGACATGCTGAACTGAGATGTTTAGTTCATCTCTAGAGTGAGGAATGACCATTCAGTCACACTTAAGAAGAGATCACTGCTGTGTTTCTGAGCTGCTTTCCAGCTTCTGTCCCGATAAGTGGAAATGGTGCTGCTCAGGGCTGGCACCATGCTGCAGACGCAGACAGCTGCTGTGTTCCCCCATCGCAGCTGGTGACAGAAGCAGCATGGCCTTGTCCCAGAACACTATGAGGCAGTCAATCTCGTGTTCAGAGCTCCCTGTTGCTGATGGGAGCAAGGGGAGGGTATGGCTGACGCCTCTGGCTGTGCTGAAACATTTGGGAATCTGAACCTGGGGATGCTGGTCTCTGGTGTTTGGCCCAGATCTCTAGATGAAACCATGCGAGTCATGGCTGTCCTGTGCACTTCGCCAGGAAAGAATCTGAACACTCTTCCAACTGCAACTTTGCTTTCCATTCAGGTTTATTCTTCTTTTCTGGACTGCATAGGATTAACGCTCTATGTAAAGGCCCAGAACTTAGACTAATCTTGCATTCAGCATGGGTTTTTTCTCACTTTCTCCAGCAGGATGGTGAGATGCATTTTGCTTTTTATAATTGTGCCTTGTCAGGGTGGAAAACTGTCAGATATTCCGTGATTCTTGTTTCAGGAAGCATTAACTGTCAGAGCCTTTTTCTTCTATATTCTCGGTGTGTCTAGACTGGCCTTTCTCTGAATCTAAAGGGATTCCTAAGAAAATCAAACGCACTGAGAAACCCCTGCCACCTCCTGTTCCCAGCGTGACTTCCATCTCCTGGCCTGTTCAATGGTTTCAGTGCTTTGAGGCTCCTGCCAAGTTTGAGGAAGCACGTTTGTATTTTTGTGTGCTGGTGGATAGGCAAGTGCTATGCAACAGCTCAACTGAGGTGGTGAGAGCTCCAGCGCGCTTCCAATTTATTGTGCTTGAGGCACCTGAGAGCCAGGAGTGGGGCTGCTCCCACTAACAAGTATAAGGAGAGCCCATTTTTGCCACCAAAAGCATAAGAAAATTGCTCTGTATTTATAAAGCGCTTCCCTCACCACAGCTGAGAAGCTCCATGCACAAACTTGACTGTCAAACCTGACAGCTCACCTGCGAGGCTGAATACGAAATGATCCAAGAAGGAGCTGCTGCATCCCCTGTTGAGGACACCTGCCTATCTCTGCTGGCTGTGCAAGAGAGGGGGAGACATGTAAGAGGGAACTAGACGGGGATGGCCCACTCTCCTGCTGCTTTCCAGGTTTCAGCTGTCTTCTTTAGAGTGTGCTCCACAGGGAATACCAAGAACCACTCCACCAGAGAAAAATACATCCAGGACTTCTTCCTTTAGGTCTTCAGCATAGGGATGGCAATGTTAAAAAACAATTGTGCCAACAGAAACAGCAGGAAGCTGTGCCTTGGTACAGGAAGAAGAAAGAAAGAAAGAGACAACAGATTTTTCCCCAAAGTAAATCACATCTCTGATGTGTTATCTTGGGACATACTTGGAATACCTAACATATGGAGGTGATAGCCCATGATCTGAAGTGCCTAGGCATTGGTACAATAGAAATAAATCAGACTTTACTTGATAATTAAGCAGGTGCTGATTAAAGGAGCTATGCTTGAATATCAATGTTCAGAACAGTTCCTAGAATGGGACAGAACATGGATTTAAAAGGACAATTTCCACTGAAAGTTGGTAGGATTGACATTACTAAGTCAGGAACTCCAGCCACTCATTTTGTTGTGCTACAACCCTACCACATCACCCATTCGTTCATTGCATGTCTTTAGGGCTGCAGGAATAGCCACATTGAGATACAGCAAACAGATGCAGAGAGTGGAGCAAGAGGTACAGGACTTAAGATGGGCAGAGCAGTGGCTGCTCGTAAGCAAAGAAAGATGTTTGAGTACCACTCATCTTCCAAATGTGATTTAAAGTTTTCTTTGAAGGTCAGTGGTGTGAACAGTGGAACAGTCTGCTCAGAACCACACAGACTTGTACACCCCACAGAGCGCCTGTGCATGTATGTGGTCATGACAAGCAGATGTTGGACTGTGCATCTGAAACTGGGCACTCTTCAGGTGCTTTAGAGAAGAAATTGGCAGATTTATAGCAGACCTTTTCTGATCCCTGAAAAGTTATCCCTTTTTGTTTCTGAGCAGGGACCAGTGAGAAGCCAAGCCCCCCGGTACCCTGAAAGGCAAAACCAAGAGGGAGGTGCTGATGTTTCTTCTACACTTATGTGAAGTTGAAGCGTTGGATTTGTGCCACTGCCTCCTATAGCCAGGTGCATGCATTTATCTAAGTGAAGATTTGCATGATTTAGGGTTGTGTGTAAAGGGTGAGGTGATGTCAGGCAAACAGTTTTCTGCATGGTCTGGTGGGAGGTCAGTTTGAGTCTCAGCACCTGTGAGTTGATCCTCAATCCACTGTACTAACAGGAGAAATAAATACTAGAGCCAGACCTTTGCCAGCAGTGTCATGTTAGCTTGGGAAAAAGTTTGTAGACTGTTTGGAGGTTGCCCCCTCCCATTGACAACCCATCATTTTATAAATGAGAGGTGAATCTGGGTGATGTTTCTTAACAACTGCAACTATTGCTCTGAAGGTGCAGACATTACAGCTGTCTGAATCTACTGAGCAGAGAACTGTTGCTGTGAATAATGTATTAATGTATTGCCTTTTGTTCCATTGTTAATCCAGCAAATTATTCTCAGGCGAGAAGCATCAGGAAAACGAAGAATCAGTAAAAGATGCTTCAGAAACTGAATATCCTTTGAGCCATGCCTAAATAGCGGGCAACTTGAAGTTACAGGCGATCAAATTAATTTCTGGTGTAACTTAGTGGGAAATCAGGTGCATAAATTGGGGAAAAAAAATAAAAAAGAATAACGTGATGAGAAAACAACAGTTCTGGCACAGCCCCTCACTAAGGGATAAGAGTGGTGACTGTGGCTTTAATGTCGTTTGAAAGCACCATCAAAGCTAGATTCAAAAGTCAGGAGTACTGTGAGAGGAAATGGATAGCTAGCACAGCAAGGGCAGTTACTGTAGGGGCTTTCTGCTTCTTGTATGTGCACAGCTGGGGCCTCTAAGGATAGGAGTTGTTTGGGAGGAGATGAAAGGCCATGTCAAGTTGATTTAGCTCCTACAAGTGCTGTTGTTATGTTGCTTAGTCCCTAATCTGTGAGGTGAAGAACAAGCTTGCAGTATTTGCTCAACTGAAAAATGTGGGTTCCCCATCACAACCACCAATTAAGAGAATGTATGTGATTAAAAGAAACCTATCTTCACAATGAGATCCAGGCTTCTCTTTGATCATAATATATACTCATAATACCCTGAAACTTAAATCAGTTCTTAATCTGTGATGAAATATACCTTTTTATATATTTAATTTCCATTTTGTGGCACAAACCTGAGTTCTCGAGTGTATCACACACTACTGGGACAAGAAATGCAGTACAAAGAGCACCAGATGCAGCCATTCCCTGCAGTCTCATAGAGTTCTATACAAAAAGGTACAAATACTGGAGGTATTAAAGTTGGAAAATTAAATGCAAAGTTCTTTGTTTTTAATTTTGCAATGTTAAGTAGCTCATGCTGTATATAATATATAAGGAAAAAAACAGTCTGCTTTTGAAATGGATGAAATCATCTGCAGAGAAAGAGAGAATTAGCGACTGATGAAAGTAAGTGAATAATAAACCAGGCAGTAATACAAAATCTGAATATACATAAAAAGCTTAATCACAATCTATATATAATTTTTATATCTCAGGAAAATAAAATAACATATTGCTTCTCGAGGACATCTTCAACTCTTGTAATAGCCTAAATTTATACAAGAAATCAAGATTCTCTAACAGTTTATTCCTGGCAATAAAGTAAGGTGCCTCATTTGAAATATTCCCATAATCCTCATTCAAGCAATTCAAAGGTCTCATCTGAAAGAGAATAGGAGCAACGTTTGCACCAGGGCCAGGAAGGTGACTGTCACAAGCCAGGAGGAGCACATGCCAAACGCAATGTTCTTCATTAAACTGCACATCCATTCCTGACCACAACAGTTTCCAAGTTTCAATCACTGGAGAAAGTGGGCAATTAATCCTCTCATCCTTCATTGCTGACCCACTGTTTTACAGAAGTGAAGATGCCCCATTCTTACAAAGAGTGATTGAAGAAGTCTGGTGAAAGCAACAATTGCTAAACAGCACACCACCACATCTCCCCACTGAGGCTTTGGAGAGATTGAACTTTTCCTTCAAATTGAAAGCATTTTTCTGTAACTTTCATTTAATGAGAGATGAATATTCTCAGCACTTACTGGATTGAGCCCTAGAATAGAGGTTACTTCATAAAATGGCAGGAAGGGTGTGCTTCGTTCTTCCTTACCAAGATATTTTGAGGGAGCCAAGGCAACATCACTTAAATCGAACAATCATTATCCTCATCAGTGAAAACTCTCAGTCATAAGTAACTATTAAAACAGCAGTACAAAGCAATACAATATGATATAATATTCAAACACATTAAATCTAAGCAGAAGTAGAGCAGAAAGAGTTACATCTCCTAGGATGGCTAGGGGAATACGACTTGCAAAAAGAAAACTAAAAGGAAGTTTGGCAGGTGTAACTGTGTGAAAATAAACATTAAGGACATATGACTGCTGTTTATAAATACAGCATGCATGCAAACACTAAGAAGAAAATGAAATATTTAAGCTAAAGAACAGTGGTGGCGTGGGTTAAAAAAAAGAAACAACTGATGTAAAGCAGCCATAAATAAAATTATGCTGAAAGTTGCACAAGCCTTGGAAAGCAGCACAGATCTGGAATGCTGTTCTGGAGGATGGGGGGGTAAAAACCTGACTACTTTTAACATGGAGTTAGTTAAGTTTATGAAGGGAATTCCTGTGTACTGTGTAAAGTCATTGTCATGATAATAGGAACATATTAAATTTCAGTACTTTATTTATTTAGTGTCTTTGATCCAAAGCACTTATATAAAAAAGCAATAATGAAAATTCCTTTCAACCAGTACAATAAAAGTTGTAATTCCTTCGGGTATTTCATTTTCTTTAGTAAAACACAATTTGGACACTTTCCATTCAATATTTGCAGAAATGACAGAGCGTTGGCCCTATGAATAATAATAAATCTAGAACATAAGATAAGCCATAGGTTATTGAAATGATGTGTTGCAAAGTTTGGTTCCAACCTTTGCAATGCTAAACTAGCAACAGCTGAGGGAATTTGTGACTCTTTTGGCAAGTTTACAGGTCTCTTCGAGTAACTGCCCCGAACATCATTGGCTATCAACTCTGGGAATCTACTGCTTGTGAAACTGAGATAAAACCACTGCTTGTAGCTGGATTCTTGAAGGCCTCCAGCCAACAGACCTAGAGAGAACTTGCGGTGTCTGTGGCACGAGAGTTTGCCACCCTCACAGCATGTAATCCAATGGGAGTGTATGTGCTGCCCGAGCCCATCCCTTCCCTAATTTCTTTCATGGTGTGTCAGTCCATCAGGCAACCTAGCACTGTGATGTGGTTTGGGTGGGTGTTTGTAGGAGTACGATAGTTTACACACATTCAATATGAATCAGGGACAAAACTATTGAATTTGTGCCTGTGATTCAGCAGAGAACTTGAACTTGCCCTCCAGAAATGAAAACACTAGCAAAATGTTTCAAGTTTGGCCAACTAGTTTGGATTTTCGAGCTCCACCTTCAGGGCTGGACAGATGACTCTTTTCAGGGTCAGCAAGCCTAAAAAAGGGAATTACCTATTCAGAGATTTCTTGCTTTATTTTGCCAGTTGGGCCACTCCTTGTTGAGGTATACAAACACAGGCTTCCAAACATGACAATTTTAGCTTTAGTATTTTAATTTCTCTTCAACCAGTGTGAATTTATTTTCTAAAACTCTCTAATCTTCACAAGGAAAGCTGAAAAAATATTAAAATTAATTAATTGGAATATTATGTGCAATAAATTGGGTGAAAAAGAAACAGCATCTGAAGAGAAATCCTGTTCTGCCCACAGAGTAACAGCATTTTGTTTTATATCACAGATGCCTAGAAGTATGAAGAGAGGGAAGCAGTGGTTTCTGCCTGTTGGCCACAAGTGTTTGATCTCAGTACAATTGCAAAAGGGAAGCGACTGAGCCCTCACAAAATAAGTTTATGCAGATTCATGATTACTCTTGGAAGCCCAGATCATCTGCTTTCTCATGTCTTCTTTTTTTTATGAAGAAAAAAGTACAGGCCAGCCCTCGAAAGGATTTAAATTGTCTACTTCACAGAAGCAGGTAGGAGGATCCTCCCACAGTAAGTGCAGTATTGAGCTCTTTTTCTTTATCTGCTCCTTTCTTAAACCCTTGTACTCTTCCTTAGCTGTAAGTTGTGAATTCCTTTCTGAGGGAAAATGTGACTTATAGGGTTGGTTTTTTTTTCCTTAGAGTTTCCTTGGCAAAGAGCTTAATGGAGTTGTCTGCTATCAACACCTGCTTTCAAGCTTTCCCGATAAAATTAGATTTTATAGCTCAACATCACATATGGCATCTTTATAATTAGTCTTTTTGCAGTATATGAATGTCAGTTCCTAAAATGCTGCATTACTCTTCATGTGGGAATATTTCGCCTCATTAAACAAATCCAAGTTTTTAATTGGAGCTTCTAATTGTTGAAAACCCACGGTTTTGTGTGTCTAATCTCAGAACCATTTTGACAGACTGAAATACAGCATATCTTCAGCTTCACTGAAACCAAGCTATGTGCAGATCACTTCTGGAAATGGGAACCTGAGATGTTGTCATTGGCCTCCATACCTAAAGTCACTTGTGGAAATGTAGTCTTTCAGCACATAGATACCTGAAAATAAAGGGTGGGCTTCTTCAGAGGGCTCATTATTGACCTAATCTTGGAAGCAGAGGTAGGTCTATGCTTACGAGCTTCTGAAAAATATTACCATACAAATAATTTCAGAACACGAACACACAGTTTTTAACACACATGCTCAAGGTAAGCAAACTTCCACTGAAAGGTGAAGCTCAGAGGTGTTTTCAGACATGTGATGATCAGAATTACTGGTCAGAAAAATGTGGAGGAGTGTTCCTGTGTCAGTGATTCGCAGGTAATTGTTTCAAACTGTTATAAAACACATGGAAGTCCTACACTAGTACAGATACCAGTAGAGGTGATGGGAGATGTTTTCATTACTCATATCACAACTGAGAATCTTTATTCCACTTGGGTGCGTTCATATCTCTGCTCAGATGAGGGAATGCGCAAACCAACAGATCATCACTATACCACTAGCACTAATGTCATGGAAGTGGTAACATTTGTATGGAAAAGTCAGCATTTAGTACTAATGTAACAGGATGAAAATGTGCAAACTGTCAACCTGTAATAGAAATGTCTTTAGTTTCTCAAGTGCAAAGTTAGTGCAGTGTCAGCAACACTATCCTCTAAGAGAAAAAAAAAAAAGACAAATAGGAAAACATTTACAAACATAGCTCTTGATAACTCTCATGCAAACTGCTGTCAAACCTGTACACTAATGCAGTGAATCATTCAGGCTCAGCTCACTGGGAGTACTCCTGCTCATATTGGTAAGACTGGCCATAAGGGATTTAACTTTATAAGCATAGTAGTCCCTCAAGTTGACTGATGGAACTTCTTTCATGCCATCACCAAAATCACAGCTTCTCATGGCACTCTCTAACTGCTTCTGACGCCTATAAAAGTGGGAAAATTTATTGAAGATCAGTGTAATGGGAAGCACTACCACTAGGATACCAGCTAGGATGCATGCAGATGCCGTCAACTTGCCAGCAGTGGTCCCTGGCACAACATCCCCGTAGCCAACTGTGGTCATGCTAACGGTAGCCCACCACCAACAAGCAGGGATGGTGGCTAACCCCTCATTCTCTTCTTTCTCAATGGTATAAGCCACTACCGAGAAAATGGAGATGCCAACAGAGAGGTAAAGTAGAAGAAGCCCCACCTCTCTGTAGCTATACTTCAGGGTGGCTCCAAGGGACCTGAGACCTGTGGAGTGTCTAGCAAGCTTTAAGATGCGAAAGATCCTCATGAGTCTCAGGACTTGTGCAACTCTGCCTAAATTTGCTAAAGTCGGACTACTTTCCACCACCAAGTTGACAATTAAAGTGATATAAAATGGAAGGATAGACATTAGGTCAATCAAATTCAGGGCATGCTTGAAAAACTTTAAAAAGTCAGGAGCTACTGCAAATCTCGCCACCAGTTCGAAAGTGAACCATGCAATACCAAAATGTTCCACGATTTCAAAGCGAGGGTCTTCCTCGGGGTTCCCGTTGCTGTCAACTATCTGAAAGTCTGGGAGGCTGTTCAGGCACATGGTCACAATGGAGCCCAGCACCACCACTATGGAAAGGACACTGAAGATCCGGCTTAAGACTGAGTACCCAGGATTATCCAAAGCAAGCCAGAGCTGCCTCCTGATGTTTCCAAATGGTTGTTTGTCAAATTTAGAGGCATCATTGTAGAATGCCAAAATCTCATCAAAAGAAGATGTGGTGCTTTCCTGGTCACTTTGTTCCTCCCATTTCTCTTGGTCTGGCTCCATTTTCCTCCCATGGTAGCTGTAACTGCAGCAGGAGTCTATAAAGAATTCATTGATTCCCCAGTATTCAATCTCCTGGCTGAAAGAAAACACACAGAGTTCACCCATCACATGGAGCTTGCCGGTGTTATAAAAATGTAGCACGTAAGGAAAGAGCTCGGGGTTCCTGTCAAAATAAAATTCATTCTTTGTGTCATCATAGTCATCACAGAGCTCCAGGATTGACTCCTTTGAGTGGCAGCTCAGCAGTTTGCCCAGCCTGGTCTCAGGGAATCTTAATAATGTGTTGGATCTCATCTTCTTCTTAAAGCCTCCAACGTTGATGCTGATCTCATTGTCTTCAAAATTCGCTTCAGATAAAGCCTTCAGACTCTGCCCTGTCATAGTGAGCTCCTTTCAGAGGTGTACAGGGAATGAAAACCTAGGATGCAATTACACAGTACATCGGCAAGATGAGCGAATCTTTGGCATGTTCACCTATGGATGCTTTCTTTATTTTAATCTTTCTATTTTAATCTTCCTTTCTCTCTTTCTTTTCTCTTTCTTTTTCTCTCTTTTTTTCTCTTTCACTTTTTTCATTTTTTTTTTTGTCTTTACTTCCTTTCTTCCCTTTCTTTCCCTTTTTTCTCCATTTCCCTCTTTTCTCCCACCTCCCACTGAAGGCGCTGAGGGCGGCTCCTTTATTCCCGCTGCAGGCTCCTGTCCCTCCCCATACCCGTCACCTGGGCTGCGGCTGTTGCTCCTACAACCCCACCATTACCCACGGCCTTTGTGAGACCGCTCCGCTCGGACGTTCCCCTCCTCCCGACCCCACCACACGAACACCCCCGTCCCTCGGCAGCCGCCCCGCGGGGCCGCGCTCCCCCCCGCACTGCTCTCCCACCGGGGCCCCATCTCCCGTAGCCCCGGCCCCGTCTGCCCCGGGGGCTCCACCGCCCCCTGCCCCGCTCGAGCCCCTCCTCGGCGGAGCCTCCCCTCCCCGC
>JASSUY010035258.1:0-23355 GCA_032466535.1 Forpus xanthops
ATGGTTTAGTGGGAGGTGTCCCTGCCCATAGCAGAGGGGTTGGAACTAGATGATCTTAAGGTCCTTTCCAACCCTAATTATTCTATGATTTTATGATTCTATGTTCCTATATTAATAAACTAGTTCTCTATTTGTGTCTTTTTTCTCTCACCTGGAATCCTCTAACTCCAGAACAGGAAAATACACTTTCATTGTTCTTCCCTAATTTAAAAGAGTAATTTTTTTGCAGCTATAAAATGGTATTTGAAAAGAAGAAAGTTTCCAAATACCAGCCATTAACAGTGCCCATCCTTTTGCTTCAAGTGGGAATAGAGCTATTCTCCAGGTTGTGACTGAATTTTGTTTCCTATCACCAGTGATTTCAACTTCTGAAACATGATTTTGTCAAGACATGACTCAATTTGCTGAATCAATTTGTACTGTTATGCATCTATCTGGAATATTGTCCAAATGGGCTGCATTATTATATACATTCTCAAGTGTTTAGCAGACAGGATAGTATGAAGACTATCACATTTAAAAAGAAAAAAAAAACAGGAATTAATCTTTAATTATTTAATGGATTAATTATGGCTAATGATAGGGCGGGAGGTCTTTAAGTAATGGAGGATCACAGTCATGATATTTCTGTGTTTTTTATCATCTGCCCTTGTACACATACATGGTCTTAGAAGAGAATAATGATATATCAGATAGGAAAGTAATTTTAAAACTATACATTATATGTTAAAGGTATATTGGAATGAGGCTGTGAAGTGGCAAAGTTAAGGAGTTAAATTACAGATGAAGCACTTACCTTTCTAATTCTTATTTAGTTCTCCTTGCATATATACTTTAATATAATCTCTGATTACAAGATCATATGCTTTGATTGCTGTTTCATTCTGTTTAGGGGATTGAACTTGCTCATTAAAAAGCAATTTTCCATGTGTGACCTGTACTTTATTTACTGTAATCTTGTCAGATGCTACCTAAAATATGGAATTCTTATCTGTGAAACCAGTGGAATGTAGTAGTGTTACCCAGAATTCCACAAATGAACTGAATTTTAACATCAGAGCACCTAATCGTCTTAAATGGCACAGGGTTTATTTTACAGTGTAGATTTGCATTTTCAAAATATGGCTTTCAGCAGTTCTGCGCAGTTGATTTTCCACTTGATGATCTTAAAGGCTTTTTCCCAACCTAAATGATTCTATGATATGCTCATGCCCTGATAGACACCTGGAATAAGGTGACTAGAGCATCAGCCCTGTGGCTTTACATTTGGTGAGTTTTATATTATTTTTTCAGGGCAGCATTGTACCATTTTAACTGACATCTTTCTGGTTTTTATCCAGGAGATTAATAATCTTATGCTTCACCCACTAGATGCCGTACAGCTTCTATGAGAGTGAGGCAAGCATAAGCAAGTAGCATTTTCCTTATGAATTTCACAGAATGATGCAAGAGCCTTCAACATCAGGGGAATTGTGTCAGGTGAAAAAAGCTTTACGTTGCAATATAGAAAGGATATGTAGACTAGCACCAGCAAAATGAGTTCTGAGATTTCTAACCTTTTGAAGTTTAATTCTGAAATTGTAATAAACGAGACAGCTTTTATAACTTTCACTGGAAAAGAAAGGATTCTTGAGCAACTGCCTTTTACAGAAACAGAATATAATATGAAAAATCACCAACATATTTTTAAAATGCCAACAAAGGCTTTTTTAGGGTCTTTTTTTACATGAATTTTGTAAATATGCAGGACAAAATAAGTTCCTTTATTACACAGAGCATTTTTGATGCCCGGTCATCCACTACATTGTGGATTAAGCTGATTTCTACAGGCAGTAACTAAACTAACATTAACAATCCTGTCTAAGGCAGATAGATAGCATTTGCATTGTAAAATATCCATTTTCTCATGCCATGGAAATGTATGCAGTGGAGTTTTGCTATTTGTATTTAATGTTTGTGAGAACCCAGTTATGTCTACTGTTTAACATTGATTGGTCCTTTTCTCCCAAATACTGCTGTTGAGCTCCTCTGGAGTATGTAGCTAAGGTCTCTGTCACACAATAAGAGAAGAGTCCTTCCATGAGCTTCATAATCCTGGGGACATACTAGAGGCAGAATGGTTTTAATAGATTTCTAAAATGCAAAGTACTTGGTTCATAGGCTGAGAATCACATGGCAGGATTTCCTGCAGCCTTCAAGTTCCTTGAGCACAGAACAGCAGCTAGGCAAGATGACTCTGAAGGATCCCTGACCTTTAAGGCATTTCATAAGATGTACACTGCTATCCAGCAAAAGCATCTACTGGGAGCACAACAAGCTCCAATAGTTTGGATTTATGTTCTATTTTCATATCCAACATATTATCTGAGATGTCTTTGGCCAAAATAATAACGCTACCTGTGAAAATCTGAACTTTCAGAAGCGGATTTGTTATGGAGCAAAATGACATTTTTGTTGTTGTTTTCTTAATTAGAAACAACAAAGGGCAAATGTCATTTCAGCCTGTGCAGACTGAATATTTTCAAATGCCTCAGACATGGATTTTGTTTTCCTTTCCCTCCATATCAGAATCATTGGCCCAGGTTTTGGGTCCTGAATGAGAAAATAATTTCCTGTTGCTCATGAGACAGTGATGTTCTATAGCATGACAGATTAAAAGGAAATAGGAACAGGTGAAGAAACAAGTCCTTGTGGAAGAAGAGAATAGGTAACCTTGGAAAAAACAAATCTGTCTGATAGCTAAAAGATAAATATGTATTTTGGTGTCATTGCAAGATTTAAGCCAAAATCCATTTAAATTAGTGGAAAGCACTTCTTTCTTTCTCTTTTTAAACAGAGATGTCTTAAAAGAAGCGTAACTTCTTTAAATCAACTAAACACCCTCTCAACAGCAAAGAGTTAATCATGCATCTACACATTCCAGGGTTTTGCTCAGTCTGACTTTGAAGGTATTATGTCATGTGGCTTCTTTCCAGCAGATGAAATGGGGCAGATATAAGGGGGGCTGAAGAGGAGGAGTAGAAGGAATTTTTATGCCTTGACAGAATCACAAAGTCTAATGCAGTCAATTATATACCAGGAATAAATTAAATTGTGCTGCAATAACTTGATTGCTTAAAAAATAGTTGCAATAATACTAGATGAAGAAACATGAAACAAATTAACTATATGCCCACTTACCTCTGTGCTGAGCATGATATATCAGAATGAATTTATATATGCTAATTATAGGCATAGTGTAGCAATATTACTCATTGCAGAGTTATTGGTTTTGTAATCTATTTGATATAGTACCTTTTAAAATTCTACTCCCAGTCTAAATTGTCTGGATTATAAAAATCACAAGGCCAATAGATAATAATAAATAGGACTAAACTAGAATGTGTGTGGGGAGTTCACAGAGTGACTATTCATAAACAAAAGAAGTTAATATTATGCCTCCACTAACAACTTCATACATCACCTGAAACTGGAAATAAACAGCATCTTAATAATAAGGTATAAAAACGTTACCGGCTTAGAAAGTTCAGTGTGCTGCAGACAGTAGCACACTGGAAATGTGAAACAGCAGAATATGAGCACAAAGTAGCAGGTGGTTTGTGACAGCTCCTATGTGGCATACTGGTACATAAATTTTTAAAATACCATATTCTGAATGTGGCATGTAATGAAATGACCATTCTCAAGATATTTCTAGGGTGTCTAGTTGTCATTTGATCCCTTATGTATCAGGCAGCATCACTGACTAATCCTAGCAGGGACTCTGCCTCCCTGCCACAGACTTGGGTAATTTCTCAAGGCATATTTCAAATTTGAAAAGGTTTGAAAGCAACCCTAGCTCTGAAATCCGTGTGAAGGCTCAGTTTATCCCTGTGATGTGGTGTTTTCCTTCATGACTATAGTTCTCTTAATTTCACGGATTCCTTGTTAATTTTCAGAATGTGGTTATAAATTTTTTTTTAAAACCTTGCTATATATAAGTCCTTAAACTGGCAGATTCCCTTAATTTCTTCTGATTGTTACAGAAACTGCATTCATCTGAAATGCCTGAACCGAGTTACTCACAATTTATAGGAAATAGATACTATAGTATGAAAAGCAGATACATTAAGTTCTACAGTTACACTGAGAAAAACTCTTTCAAGCAAACTTAATATTTCCAGTTGTCATTTTTTCCAATAATATGAAATAGTACACTCAAATCCCTGTAAAGTCCTGTCAGAGAGAAAACTGGATTTCTGCAGTGCTGTGGGCTTTCACTGCATGTTCTGTCTGTCCCATTGACAGATCAATTGGACCATGTACCACATTTTGTTTCAAACCAACATAAAAGTTAATGAAAGATGGTAGCCTCTAGTTTTCAGGAGGCCAGTATAGTTTTTGGAATATCCCTGTATCACCATGTGCATATCCATACAGTGTGTAAACAAGGGGTTTTTTTGCAGAGCTCTGTGATACATCTGTTTCTCATTTTCATCTTGCAGATGCTATCTTGCATACAGGGCAGTTTAGTTGAAAACTGTGTTGTCTCATAAGACCAACAATACACAGTTTTGATTGAAAAGTGCATAATTCGTTTATCATTCACAGGGCAAAAAACTTGATGTAAAACTGTGTTTTACTAAGAGCAGAAGACTGTAGGTGCAGAAGTAGTATAAAAGCTCCCTTCTGTGAAGCGTAGTTGCCTATAAAGGCATAAAAAATATGCTTATTCATCTTATTATTATGGAAAGTCCTGGTGACTCACTGCATGGGTGAGAGGAGATAGTTCAGTTATTACTGTTTGTAATTGTGTTTTCTGTTAAGATGGAAACAGAGCAGAACCAATATGGAGGATTCTCATAGCATATGTGAGCATGCCTGCTGTCTTTTGTGTTCACATGCCCTTTGATTTAAGGGTTAGGGTTCCACAGACACATCAATGAAACAGTGCTTAATAGTGAATAAACGTGCCAAAGAAGAAAGGAAAAAAAAAAAAAAAAGGAAAAAAGGAAGAAAAACGAGGAAGTCTTCCCCCGTCCTCCCCAGAGCCAGGACTTGGAGTGATGGAATTTTTCCCTAGTGAGGAAACTAAGACATAATGTCTAACTGCTAGGACATAAAGAATCAGAGGGAGAGTGCAGAGTGGCCAGGGATGCAAAAGAACACTAAGCCCAAAGGTCGTAGAGAGAAAAAGAAACTCAGTTCAGAGTATGTGCAAAACATTCAAGCACAACCATAGCCAAAAGAATGCTTGGGAGTATTGAGGCAAAGGAAGAAGAGAATTAGATTTTAGTCTGGTTTTCATACATTTGTCTCCGAATGCACACATTCACGCAGGTATCCTCCAAGTAACTAAGACAAAATTAATTAATCTAATTTCTTTTTGTGTTCAAACAATATGTACTTCTATAAATGCTGCAGCTAATGAGATCTGAAAGGACATTTGCTCAAGCTTCTGGGGAATGGGGAGTAGTCTGGGTAATGCAAATCTAGGACAGGGGATGCACTTCCAAGGACTGTAATAAACAGGGAACTCATTTCCTTCAGTGCATGCTACAGGAAAAAGAGAAGCTGAAAGCTATTATTGAGAAAGCACTTGGCTGTTTTACTGGCTTTTATACACAGCAAGACTCATATGTCCAGCCAGTGGGAGTTTTACTGAGGTTGTGAAAGAGAACAGCATTTGTACTAGAAGACAAGAAAGGGAGTTATTCTCAGTAAAGAACTCACTGCAATTCAGCTTTTTCTGTTAGTACCAAAACTGACTTCTGAAACTTGAGAGCTATTTATTGAAGTCAATAATCTCTAAATCAGTTGCCAGTTCCTTCCCAGAAGGATGCTAGTCAGTTCTCAGAGAGTCAAAAACCTCATGCTATCAGCACTTTCACTTCATATAACTCGATCCAAGCTTCTTTTCTCCTTGATAAATATATGTTGTACATAGGACTAAAACCACAATTTCTTTTTCTCTCTGAATACCCTGATACATATGCTGAGACTTCAGTATTTAAAGGAATAATGCAGGCTGTCATCTTTATTTTATGTTTTTACAGGTCAGATTACAATACAACATAGCAAATAAGAAGCCTCAGGGAAAGCAGAGGTCTAAAGGTGTCCAGTAAAGCAACACAAGCTGTCCAGAAATGTTAGCAGGTAAGTCCTTGAGTTACGATGACACAAAGATACTGGTGGTATACAGAATCAAACAAATCATACAGATTTTTGATAAGGAATGTTTATTTTTTATTTAAGAGTGCTATATGAGCACTAATTATGTCTTGCTCCTTAATTTTCCATGTGAACAAACAGAACTAGGAAAAGATTAAGGAGCTTGCAAAACTCCCCAAGTGAGTCAGCAGCAAGCTTAGCATCAGGTCTTTTGAATTTTGAATCTTTATTGATTATTACCCTGCTTAAAACCTTATTCTTTGTGGACAAGACTAAATACCTATGTTCACATAAAACAGAATAAAAGGAAGTTACATCAAAAGATATATTGGAAAGGTACTGACCAGTTTAGATAAGAGTGCAAGACTTCTGTACATTGAGTTGTTTTTTTTTCTTACAACTGCCCCTTCACTCTCTTGAAGCAAAAATTATGTTGGACTCAGATTGATTGTAACACAGGAGATTTCTCTGATATGTTTGCACATCATTAGTGGTTGCATCTGGGAGGTAAGTTACCCTTGGCTTTCTTCATCTGGCCCCAGTGTAAGTAGATAAAGACAAATGCTTTCCCAGTGCCAGGATTCCACAAGCACACGGTCCAGCCCTCCACTCCTCTTACATTTCTCCCTTCCTTGCAATCTCTTCAAAAGATCCTGTGCGTTGAAAGAGCCAAGTTAATTATTTTAAAGGTTCCAATAGTTTATTTTTCAGTAAGATTCTCAGACATATGAATCACCAGGAATAACTGCAGTTCAGGAAAAACTTCTGGGACTTGGACGTAACTGCTAGCACTTGGTCAGAATCAATTATATGGGACCTAGATGCAAAGACAAAGCAAAAAGCAAAGATCTTTGAGCACATAGGGAAGCCAAGGAGGAATTTTAGCTCAGTTTAGTGTCACAAATGAACAAGAAAACCAAGATAAAAGTTTTTTGACCCTGATTTCATTAATCCCTTTGTGTTAAAGCAGAGCACTGACATGCACTTCTTTTGAACTCTGCTTTGAGCAATAAGGGCTTTGCCCAAAGGGGAAAAAAATTTGGTTATTTTGTTGCACTTTTCTATTTCTACTCCATATTCTTCAAATACCTTTAAATTAATTGGTACACCTTCAAATGATCAGTGTTGTAAGGCTTCTTCAAAAGTGGCTGTCAGTTCATAAAGCCAAGTTCACATTTGTTTTTCAAACTAACAAAAACCTGGGCAGACAAAAATGACAAGGGAGCTGCTGTGATTTTGTCAAGCTTTTATAGTGGTAAAAGCTAAGCTTTCATCTTAGTCATATAAAACCAGAGCCTCTAATAAAAGTTCAAGCAACAAAGAGTAGTTTGAATATTGAGTAGAACTAGTACAACTGAAGCACAGAATATCTGCGCCAGCAAAGTATGTTTCTGCACAGAGCAGAGTATTCACAGGATTTGTGGTAACAGTATATGGAATCAATTTGTGCCTGGCAAGGAAAATAAAAGTATAACATTTCTTGTGTGAAGTTTTTTCCACATTCACTCCAACAGTGTGTGTCATTAGTTACATCTGTGACAAAAACATCACTTAGAGCAGGCTAGGAAAGAGAAACCTTGGCTCGCTTACCCTATTACTTCATCTCTAGGGTTTGCCCTGGTGCACTTTTCCAGTAACATGATATTTGGATAGACTCTGTATTGTCTTATGTAAAAGAAGTTACTATAATCACCATCTCCCTATACTCTATGAAGTATTTATAATTCTTTCATTTGGCTTAAAAAGTTATATCCATAATTTTAATATGGAGGTTAGTCCATTTAAAGTCAGTCATACTTGCTCATGTATCAGATTAACTAGCAACTTTTCTTAGTTTAGGATGTAAACTGTGGTCTGCCACTGTCTTTCTGGGCTAAGATTGTGCATTGAGAGTTGTCATTTGTGGTTTTATGGTAAATTGTAAATATATTCCTAGTGTATTTGTATAAATTCATCTATAATTGTTTATGAAAACTCCTATTGCAACTAT
The DNA here is from genome assembly GCA_032466535.1 of Forpus xanthops. Classification (NCBI taxonomy): domain Eukaryota; kingdom Metazoa; phylum Chordata; class Aves; order Psittaciformes; family Psittacidae; genus Forpus; species Forpus xanthops. Next base: position 8,141 of record JASSUY010035258.1, read on the forward strand.
AATGTGACTATAAAAATTTTAAATGCTATAATGTTATTTCATGCTCATGTCAATCTTAAGGTCTTTCAAAACAAAAAATAAGTCAATTTTGTGTATTTCAAAAACCACAAAATGGATTTGTCCCGCCCACCCATTCCAATGTTTTCTCCCAAAGACTCAGCAGCAGCCAGTGCCATGTGTCACTGAATTACACTGTAAACCTGTGAGTTATTTGCTGTTGTATTTTATTCAGTAAGGAGGAAATGCAGAATCTTATTTGAGAGAGGGAATAGGTTTCCAAGCATTTTGTACAGCAATACTTAATCTCATGTTAGATGACACCCTTGAGAGGCCTCTCATCTGTGAATCTTTAGAGAGAGGAGGAATTTAATTGTAGCATTTAAGACATTTAGTACTTCCTGTGCTTAGTTTTATGTAACTCCCTGCTCAGGGTGCTGATGTAAGTCCTGTTTTTACATGCCTTTCTTAATCTCAGTTTGTATTTCTAAATTCTGTAGTTACTGCATATTGGAGGTGAAAGTGTGCAGAACTCTAATGCTGCAGGGAGGTCCGGCACTTGCAGTCATCACTCAAGTTCAGCTGAGGAAGTGTTAAATGGTCTCTAAACAGCAGACTTGTATAATGGCAAAGTGTGAAGGTCATTTTAGCTTTTTTCATGTATAGTAAAATGACTATCTTTTTTCCACCCACTCCTTGTTCTTATTTATACTCTCTGGTGGTGGCTGAATTCTTTTTCCCTGAAAATTTCTACTGCAGGGAGTAATTTATTGTCATGCAGGTTTCCTTACTTTCAAATGAAACCCTGTGGTTCAAGGTGCCACTTTTCAGTTGGCATCAAGGTTCACTGTACTAAGCTGTGTAACAAGAAGTTCATAATACTATAATGGTACAAGAGCTGATCCAATAAATCTGACTATTCTGAAACTGCCTTGCCCTACAGTATGTAGGCCTATATGTCAGGTCTCCATTGGAAAACATGTTGGCCTCCTGTAAGGGAGAAACTAGAATATTTTGATTCTATATGCCTTCATAACTTGCTACCAGAACAAAAGGAAAAAAAAAAAGGCATCATTTTAATTTTAATCGAGATTCTATACTAATAGATAACAATAACAAGACATACTAATAGTAAAAAAACAAGCCACAAATGGAAAACAATAGAATCCAAAGATCATTAAAATAATAGTTTTGTAGTAGGCAGTTGAATTTCTAAGTCTATCCTATTGCAAATTTTGTAACCATGCATAACTATATTATACTGCGTTTGAGGGAAGCACTGATCTATCAGGTTCCTTATTCATAAGCACAAATGCTCGTAAGTCATACATTGAGGAAACATTAGAATTATGCTCCTTTAAGAATTATGAGAATTATGCTACTTTGAGATGTCACGATCATTTAAATTCAAACATTATAATCTTTAAAAACCTTGTAGTTTCTTGGTAACTATCCTTCACAGTGAAAATTTTGACCTCTCTGTAATTTCCCCCAGAAATGAACACTTGATATAAACGGAAGAGAATGCACTGCTGTGTGTACTGGTCCTATTCAGAATTCTGCTAATGCTATTGATGATCTTTTGTGTGGGTACAGACTTCAGTAATATCAGTATTTCTAGAATCTACTGTTTCTTATACCAGGACCAATGACAGAGTCAAACTGCAAAGTCAATTAAATTTTCACAGACTGCATTTTCTTCTCCATTTCTATGATACTAAGCAGGCCTCTAAGTCCTTTAAAGAGCCCTTTCCCATTGTATTCCAAAGTGTCTCTAGATAACTGAAGAAATCTTGGTGAAATATTATAGCTTTTGTGTACAGGTAGGTCTAATCCTTCCATTGCCTTGAACGATCATTGCCTTGAATATTAGAGTTCACAGGAGGACGCTGGTGTAATATCAGTCTCAGACTGCAGGAAAAAATTGTTATTGATAAGCATTGCATGTGTCATATGCATTTCAAGTCTTACTAAGGATCTGGTTCTTATGACTTGAGTTTAAGAGGCAATATGACACATGAGTTTTAATAACTCCTCAATATGGTATGATTTCCAGGAATTCAGTGCACTTGTCACTTTGAATACAGGTTTTCAGAAGAAAATTAAATCTCATAGTAAAAACAAACGAACAACAAATTTCAAAAGAAAAAATAAGGCATAGAAAAAAAATGGGAGGTGTAAAGCCAGCATGTATTTCTATATGGGTTACCCAGTACTGAGCACTACTCAGTGATTTATGTAATAATGAGGCTTGTTCAAAATGTTTTTCTCAGAAAGCAGCAGAACTAGAAGCTGCCAAAGGCTGGTGTAATTAATACCATGCTCATGCCCAAATTGCTGTCTTTCAACTCTTTGTAACCCCACTGTAGTCAGTAGGACTGTATGGCACATAGTTCTGTAATAAATAGGAAATGCTGACTGTGATACAGATTTGTTCATCCCAAGGACAATAATCCACTGACGTATCTAAATCAGCTAGAATGTAATTTGATTCATGTGCTGCTTTTCCACATGAACATACTGTGGAAAACCTTGTCTTAAATACAGAGTCTGTTAGTTCGTGCGTAATTTGTTGGGTTTTGTCTATGTTGCTCCAAATCTCAAACTACACATTAAACTGTGAAAACAGTAACAAGAAAATCTTCCCCTGCCTTTTGCCTCTCACAATTGTTACAGGAGGGACAATGAAGTTGGAGTGGGCTAGACAAGCCATCTCTACTATTAATGATGCTGGGGAGGGGGGAGATGTGCTGGGGAAAAAGAAGAGAAAATAGCTTCTCTAGAAACTTCTGACTGCTGGATTAAGTGTGCTTCCTTTATGCACTTTTATGTGAAATGCTGCTTTTCAGAGATTTTGATCTCTCAGAGTTTAGAGGGGTCCAATTATAATAAAATGTTCTGAAAGTTTTCTTGCATTCTTTTGCTATGACATTTATTTATCTTCTGCTTATTGAAAGGATACTTGGAACCAGTTTTGCCAGATGTAGGAATAACAAACCCTTCCCACTTGTATTACTGCTGCAGTGCTGGAAAGGAATGAGTTAAGACTAGAAGAGATCAAAGCAGCTGGGATCTATCAAGCAATCAGGGCCCACTGCCAAGGGAGGAGAAGGAACTAGGGCTAAGACAATGGCTTTGATCCCAGGAAGAGAGGATTGGGGGTCAGGAAGCATGAAGTAAGGCTGAATCTGTTTATTTTGGCCCTGTTTTTCAATAGGCTTCTCACTCTTAGAGGTAAATGTTTCTCTTTCAATGGATTTTATAACTTGCAATGTGATTTTGCTGTGGTCTTGATTCAAGTTTACCTGTGTGACAACAAAAATGAAAACGGCTGAGAGAATCTGTGATGCACAGTTGTGTTTGAGCTATGTAGGGTGATGTTATGTGGAGTGCAGTCTCCTGCTAGGTTGAGTACTGGTCTAAGTCAATGAGAGGCTGACCAGTCTGAGTTGAAAGTCAGAGGTTAATGATGTCTATATGTACTGCAAGACATTTGAAATCTCACCAGTTTATCCTCTGTAGACACGATGATGTGAATGCTAATGCTTTCAGTTGGTTTCTGTAGGCTGAAATCCATTTACTTTCAAGTTACTGTCATTAAGCTCTTAAAATGTGATGATTTTCTGCCTTTGTATCTGAGTAAGCAAGCAAGTTAATTTGGCTAGCAGAAACTTTTCTTGTTTGTTTGGCTTTTGTTTGGATTTTGGTTTCTTTTGTTGTTCAGGTCTGCTTGATAGCGTTGTTAGGGTTTTCATTATGTCAAGATACTTAATGGTTGAAACATTAGCATCAGTTTTCTCCAGTGATGTAGCTCTGACTCTTGATGTATTTTAGGTAGACAAAGCTCCAATAAGCAGGATACAGTATTTCTTATACTTGTGTAGGATCCTGGCTCCTTGGTGTTACTGTTCATGTTGGATGTTACGGAGCTGCAAAAAGCTTTAGGTGCTGAATAAGGTCTGAGTAAAAGCTCTCATGAACAGTTGTAATTAAAACTTTTATTCATAAGCTATACAAAATTCAACTGTGTTCATTGTATGGGATCTCAGTTCCTTAATAATGTGAGAAGTAGTTGTGCTGTAGGGCAAAGAATTGAACTCTACTGCGATTTTAGTGAACAGGTCTGCCTTGACAACGTAGTAGATGATAAACACTGTATTTCTTTAATTTTCTGTCTTTCACCTTATTAAAAGTGGGGTTTACTTTTGAAAGAACATCTCCAATCATTGTGCAGTTTTAATACTTATTTCTGTTTAAACATTAGTTACTAATGCAAGTTTTTTAACTATGAATTAAAAAAAAATTGGTTATTACGTAGCTTCTTTTCTTACAAGTAATTCAATGCTGCCTTTTTTTTTCCATTATATTATCTTCAGAGGCTGTATTTCTAGTTTGTCTCGATCCCATGTGTCATATTTTTTTCTTTTCTATTAGACAGTTTTGGGTAACTTAAGTGGAACAAAAAAACAAACAAAGGAATTCCATTAAATGAAATGGAGATGTAAATGTCCCGACACCAGTGTAGGTATTTCACCAGTGGAGCTGCAGAGAGTAGGTCTGCTCTATCAAGATAAATATAAGGTGGAATTTACAGTCCTCTTGAAATGAGGAGTCAGGTTCTTGTAACAGAAGATTAATTTTTTCATGGTTGTCCTCCCTTTTTAATATTTTCATGTAAAAACAAAATTATCAAATTAATACATGTGTGATGTGAATGTATTGCTGTTGATATATTCTAGAGTAAGTGTTTTCCCTTGGGGAGCAGGGTATGCTCTGGTGAGATAAAATGAGCCATTAACTTGACTTGAATTAACCTTATTCTACACCACAGCTCTCACAGAGATTAAAAGCACACAATTCTTCGTCTGGCACTTCTCACTTCAGGCTTCTGCTTCATTGCTACTTGAAAGAGATGGCATTCAGGTTCTTTCCTACAATTTTTCTGTCTACAAATTGCACGCACCAACCAACCATGATGTTTCTGGCACAACCTGGATTCTGCAAGCTTCTCAGCTCTTAAGGGTTTTCCATCAATAATTTTAACCCCTAGAATTAGGAAGTTTTCCCTGCGCACAGCCGCATCTTTGCGTTGTATCAGGTTACACAATGTCCTCCTGTGCAGGAAAACAATGTAACTGTAGCTGTTAAATCATATTTTATATTCCTATTTACGTCCATGTAGCAATCAGGTAATACACGCCACATTCTGCATACGTTTTTTGTACCTATGTTGGTACCTAGAAGGCTATGGTTTAAATCAGAGCACAAGAATGTTGCATACAAGATGGAAGCATTCTGCGAGTGTGCATGCAGGGGAATTAGTGCAGAAGTTAGTGTGGTAGCATATGCTGTAATCTCCAGTAGAGAATTTTGGCACAGGGATGACTATTCGTCTGTTGAGCATAACACTGAGACAGTCATTAGTGAGAATTAGTGTTGAGGAAATGAAATCAAAAGCGTAAGTGATGAATTTTGCACTTAAGGCTCTGAGCTCTGGAAAGTAACAAACTTTCTGTTTCTTCATAAGAATACATTGGGACCAATCATGTATGACTTCTTCAGTTATAATTTTATATTATTTTCTGAATTATCTGACTATATACACAAAAGCAGCTTTGTGGTTTTTTTTTTTTTTTGTTTGTTTTTTATTTTTATTTTTTTTATTTTTATTACTTTATATCACCTCTGAGAAGACTTTAAGCCAGAAAAAGTGAATATTGTATTGCTTTCTAGTCTTCATGCACTGAGAAAAACATTAATAGGTAGGACCCTTGCACACAAAATTAAAAAGGACTGTAAGCACAAGAACAGCTTTAAAAAATATTTGATATCTCAATTAAAAATTAAAGGCTTTTTATTTCAATGGAAAAAAATATTTTCTGGTTTTATCCCAACCCTCTGTACATTCAGTAGTGTCTGTAAAATTGACATCTGAAACTAGAAATAGAGGGCTGAGTTCCCATTGCAAACCCAGTCTGTTTAAAGACCTGATGGAGAGGGGCAGAGAAATCTGCTTCATTAGTAAGAAAGCTAATGCCTTGTCTAGAGTCAGAGACTTACTTATCACAAATATTTGAGAATACGTGAAAACTGCAGATGATGTTGAAGTTGGCTTTGACTTTGCAGTAACTACCAAGGGCAATTATACAGTCTTCAAAACGTACAATTGGCACTGACTCATCTTGGTATGAGCTAGGATTTACTCTATCAACTATGAGTTGACATTTTCTCATCAATAGATCGGAGATCAAAATATGAGAGAGGGACTGAAATACTCTGGAATATATTTTGCTGCAGATCTGGGAGATTTGTAAAGTGCGGTCAGCCTTAGTAGCTTAAGGAGATTTCCTCAAAGGGAAAGATCATGCTTTCATATGTACAGTTGTATGATTAAAAAAATCACAACTTCCTTAATTTGAGCAAATAGAAATCATTTGCTAGATTCCTGGGTAGAATAGGGTAATATACTGTGTACTCTACATTACACTTCACCAGTAGGAAAATGAACTGGGAGAAAAAAACGCTGATTTTCTTTCACTCACTGTTGTGACTTTAGGGTCCATTCTTCAGAATTACAGAACAAATAATTTCTCTTTCTGAAAGCAATAGAAAATTGAATGCTTTTAAAAATGTTTATTACTGCATCCAAAATACACATGGAGTTTGAAATGGGTATAAATATTTTGCTCTTCCAAGATAATGAAAGAATAGCATTGCATAATGCTGACACTGAAATAGCCTGACATTATTTGTTTTGTTTTGATGCCAGCTAAAGGTTTTGATTCTCCAATTAACTTGGGCCATTTGTAATGCTAAAGTACTTTCTGCTGCAAGGAGATAACTGAAATATCACTCTGGTATTTTATCAGAAGTTTAAATTAGTCCCAGTCTTGAAATATTGGCTTTTCTTACCCTTCTCCCATAAGATTTCACCTGCATTGGTCTGCTTGTGTAACTTTTGTGGCAAAATCTAATAGTTTTTTCTCAACACTGTCATTGGGGTAAAAATGCCTGATAGACTGTGGTAGAATGAAGGGAAACAGATAAGTCAGATGTAGATTTGAACTAAAAATTTCTAGGCACTGTGTGCAATTTACGTGAAAAAAGGTAAAAACCTATTCTTTTATCTATGTTTACAATCTTTCCCAATGGTGCATGGGATGAATTTTGTGTTTACTTCCTTTTAGGACTTAGAGAGTATCTCTGCTTTAAGAAAAAGCTGACAGCTTAATGTCAATGTCTCTGCTACTAATATGCCATGTAGAAGACTGGCTGGTTAGAAGTTTGGTATTTTGGTTTTTAGACAGTGTTTGCAACCCGAAGTCCTCATGACAGACATTCGTAATAAAATTGAATCTTGACATATTTAGAAAAGATGTAAACCAAATAAACATGAGTTAGCCTAAAAATGCACAGAAGAGGTCCTCATCTGTTATCAAAGCAGAATGGCTGTTTCTAAGCAGTCTCTGTAGGTTGTTTGGAAGCCATAATTTAATGATTTTCGAAAGACCTAATGACTTTCAAATTTAGAAATCAGCATGTATTTTATTTTAGATTTCAATCCTAAAAACATATGGAATTGCTTGTAACCTTTGTTAATCCCAAAGAAGTGTTTTTTCTTGCACAGCACTTAAAAATAGTGCTTGTTTTGCAGGACTGCTAAGAGACTTTCCCTCTTTTTCATAATCCTCTTAAACTCCTTTGTTGCCAGGTAAATTCTCTTCCTAAATGCTGCCAAATCCCACCACCTACTTCTATTTTGACATTCAATGTTGTCACTGTGATATTTTTAGCTTCCAGCACAATTTAGAATTGGCTGAATGGAGAGTCTAAGAGTAGGAAGGAGGTTTCCAGATCCTCAGTAAAAAAGATTTTTTTCTCCAGTGCCTTCCTCCAGAATGGAGGTGATTCCAAACAACATTTAAGAGACAACAAAAAGTATTTAGATTTTGATACCCTGTATGACCGTTCAGTTTATGGTTGGAAGACTCCAGCTCTAAGGAATTAGAGTATATGTTGGGTGTTTTTATGTTGAGTGAATTTTTTATAAATTGCTGAAGTGCTTGTAGAATCTACTTAAAGTTTATTAGCAATTAACATAATTTTCAATACATTTAAAGGGGAAAATTAAACCCTTGCAGGTTTGTTGGCATGTGTATTTTTAATACACTGAGGTTTGGTCATTGTCATGATATTTGTGTTGCCTCTGTTTTAGTACCTAAATAAATCCAATAGCTAAAACACTTCACATTCTAAAGTACTTTTGGTATTATAGGTTTATGTTCTCATCCAGCTTAAGTTATAAAATATGATTAGGTATTCCCTAACAATCCTTTCTCAGAATCCCAGGAAAATAACAGAAAGACACTTTACAGACCACTTAACTTTTCTGAGCCAAAGCACACCTATGTCATCACTGACAGTTTTGGTTTAGTTTTTTCCTAGCCTCTTTGCAAAGACTTCAGATGTTGATGTCTACACCATTTTTCAAGCGATCTATTCCATGACTTTGCTATCTTTATTGTTAGGAACAGTTACTACCACAATTTCTTTCTCTCCCCTGCCTTTTTCTACTTTAGATCTGCCATTTATTGTTGTATCCGTGGTGACCAGAATATATGCTATTTCATCTCTATGTATTTGAAGATTACTTCTATATGCTTTGCACTTTAAACAAATTTTCTCTCTTTTAAGCATCTCAGTTTCTTTCATCTTTATTTTCTAACTTGTGGAGTACTCTGTGAAGTACAATTCCTGTCCTGATGTCCTGAAGCCATTGATTAAAAATCTAATTATATTTAATCTCTCCCTTTAACTTTTTTTCTGAAATATATACCACTATTTGGTGAAGTACAGTGCCAAGAATTCAAATAATGCTGTTGAGTTGACCATGCCAAGTGCAGGGTCCTATGCCCGGGTCAGAGCAATCCCAGGCACAGCTGCAGGTTGAGCAGAAAAGAGATTCAGAGCAGCCCTGCAGAGAAGGACTTAGGGGTATTGATCAATGAGAAACTGAGCATGAGCAGGCAGTGTGTGCTCACAGCACAGAAAGCCAACCGTATCCTGAGCTACACGAAAAGGAGTGTGACCAGCAGGTTGAAGGAGGTGGTCCTGCTCCTCTGCTGTGCTCTCATGAGACCTCACTTGGAGTATTGTGTGCAGTTCTGATGTCCTCAACATAAAAAGGACATGGAACTGTGGAACAAGTCCAGAGGAGGGCCACGAGGGTGATCAGGGGACTGGAGCACCTCCCCTATGAAGACAGAATGAGAAAGTTGGGGCTGGAGAAGAGAAGACTGCATGGAGACCTCCTAGCAGCCTTCCAGTATCTGAAGAGGGCCTGTAGGGATGCTGGGGGAGGGGCTCTTCATGAGGGACTGTAGTGATAGAACAAGGGGTAATGGGTTCAAACTTAAACAGGGGAAGTTTAGATTGGATATGAGGAAGAAGTTCTTTCCTATGAGGGTGGTGAAGCACTGGAATGAGTTTCCCAGGGAAGTTGTGAATGCTTGTCCTGGGTTCAGCAGTAGCAGGCATTTTTTTCTCCTTCTTAGCATCTGGTACAGTTTTGTGGTTTTGACCTTTGGCCTGGGAACAGCGCTGGTAACACCAATATTTTTAGTTACTGCTCAAATGTTTACGCTGACCAAGGACTCTCTGAGTCTCATGCTCTGCCAGGGAGGAGGGGAAGCCAGGAGGAAGCAGAAACAGGATACCAGACCCAAACTAGCAAAAAAGTGTTCCATACCACAAGAAGTCACCCCAGGATGTAAAATGGGGGGAGTTATCCAGAAGAGTTAGATCACTGCTCAGGTGGGGCTGAGTATCGGTTGGCAGGTGGTGAACGGTTATATTCTCTTCCCTTGTTTTTTCCCTTATCATTATTATTGTTGGTGGTACCTGTAGTGGTTTTGTGTTATACCTTAATTACTGGACTGTTCTTATCTCACAGCGCAGCTACTCCAACTTGAAACACAGCAGCTGCACCAACTCCAGTGATAAGTAAACAGATACTCAAACACTGATAGCAACAGTGCAGCTGCTAATGCAACTCCTCTCCCAAGCACAGCAGCTGCACCAACCCTGACAATAGATAATGCAGCTAAACCAATGGACTAATTCATGCTAATATTGGCTGCTCCTGTATGCAAGGAGAAAAGCAAACAAGAGCACAAAAAGTGTCATGGGTTCAGCAGTTGCAGTCATTTTTCTCCTTCTTGGTAGCTGGTTCAGCACAGTGTTTTTTATTTTGGGCCTGGGAGCAGTGCTGATAACACCAGTGTTTTCAGTTACTGCTTGGTTATGTTTTGGTCTCACCAAGGTCTTTCTGAGTCTCATGCTGTGCAAGGGAGGAGGGGAAGCTGGGAGGAAGCAGAGACAGAATACCTGACCCAAACTGACCAAAGAAGTGTTCCATTTCACAGCACATCATGCCCAGGATGTAAAATGGAGAGCAGAGACCAGGAAGGGTGGAGGTGCACTGCTTTGTTGGGCTGGGTATAGGTGGTGAGTTGTTGTATTCTTTTCCCTTGTATTTCTTGTCATTATTATTATTGGTGGTAGCAGTTGTGATTTGCATTATACTTTAGTTACTAAACTATTCTTATCTCAACCTGTGGGAGTTGCATTCTTTTGATTCTCCTTCCCATCCCTCTGGGAGCTGGGGGGAAGAAAGAAGGGGGAGTGAGTGAACAAAACCGTGTAGAGGCTTAAACCATGACAAAAAGGAACCCGTACAGTGAAGAAAGATGAAGAACCAATGCGCTTACTACATGGGAGATCATCTGATCAAGAGTTATTATTACATGGATCAGAGGAAGATGAAGAGGTGACTTCTAGACCCTGGACCTCAACTGAGATATGTATTATGCGAAAAGATATCACCTGTCATCTGGGGGAGCACATCATCACCTGGTTGCTCCAATGCTGGGACAATGGGTCTGATGTTCATGAACTAGAATGTAAGGAAGCTAAGCAGCTGGGATCACTTGCTGGGGAATTGACAAAGCAATTTCAAAAGAGAAACTCAAGAGCCTCAGTCTTTGGAGGTGGCTCTTGCCAGCTGTGAAAGAAAGGTTTCCATACAAGGACAATATTTGAGTCATTTGGCCAACTGGACCATGGTAGAGAAAGGCATCCAGTCTCTGAGGGAATCAGCCACTGTAGAGATGATGTATCACAGCCTGGATGCTGGGGTCCAGATAAAGTCAAATGTACATGACCCATGTGATGGAAATTTTCATGGAGTGCACCATCATCACGTGCCCACTCATTGGCAGCAATAACCTGGAATGACATAGTACCACTGACAGTGGCTGAAATGATACATCAACTCCAAGAGTTTGAAGACAATCTCACCCCTTCCATCATTTCAGCTGTAGGAAAAACTGTTCTAGGAGTTCAAACAATTGAGAGACAATCGATCAGCTCCCCACATGTACCAACCCACATCTCAGCTATTAACAAAAGGCATCCTTCTGCACAAGAGAGAAGATATAGGAGGTGCACACCATAGGCCACCCTATGGTTTACCTGCAGGATCATGGGGAAGACATGAGAAAGTGGGATGGAAATCTTACCAGTGCATGATGTACCGTGATGCCATCAAGTTATCAAGGAGTGTAACCCATTTATATTTCTGGAGTGACAGGAGGATCCCCAGAGTTGACTGTACTGGAGGCTTGAATCAGCCTGACTGGGAGGAAGTGGCAAAAGCACCCCATTGTTGCAGGTCTAGAGGCTCCACGCATCCTTGGCATAGACTACCTGAGGGGGGGATATTTCAAAGACCCCAAAAGGTACCCATGGGCTTTTTGTATTGCTGCTTTGGAGACAGAGGAAATTGATCAGCTCTTCACCTTGCCTGGCCTCTTAGAGGATCCTTCTGTTGTGGGGTTGCTGAAGGTCAAAGAACAAGTGCCAGTCATGACCACAACAGTGCACTGGTAACAATATCACACCGAGACTCCCTGATTCTCAACCATAGGCTGATCCACAGGATCCGCTCACCCTTTAATAACCCCATTGGCCAGTGTGAAAGTCTAATGGAGAGTAGAGACTAATGGTAGACTATCATGGCCTGAATGAAGTCACACCATCATTGCGTGCTGCCTTACCAGACATGCTAGAACATCAGTATGAGCTGGAGTCAAAGGCAGCCAAGTGGGATGCCACAGCTGCTGTTGCCAATGCATTTTTCTCAATTCCGTTGGCAGCAGAGTGCAGGCCACATTTCACTTTTACTTGAAGGAGCATCCAGTACACTTGGCACTGACTGCCCCAAGGGTGGAAACAGCCCTACCATCTGCCATGGACTGATCCAGACTGCACTGGAACAGAGGCAAGCTCCAGAACATCTGCAGTACATTGATGACATCATTATGTGGGGTGATACAGCGGAAGAAGTCTTTGAGAAAGGGAGTAAAATAATCCAATTCCTGCTGAAAGCCGGTTTTGCCATAAAATGGAGTAAGGTCAAGGGACCTGCACAGAAGATTCAATTTTTGGAAAAAAAAATGGCAAATTGGATGTCACCACATCCCAGCAGATGTGATCAACAATATAACAGCAATGTCTCTACCAACTAATAGGAAAGAAAGACAAGCTTTCTTTGGCGTTGTGGGGTTCTGGAGAATTCACATCCTGAATTACAGTTTGATTGTAAGCCCTCACTATCATGTGACCCAGAAGAAGAATGTTTTTAAATGGGGCCCTGAGTAACAACAAGCCTTTGAGCAAATTAAACGAGAGATAGTTCATGCAGTAGCCCTTGGACCAGTCCGGACTGGGCCAGATGTAAAAAAAAAATAGTACTCTACACTGCAGCCAGGGAGAATGGTCCTACCTGGAGCCTCTGTCAGAAAGATCCATGGGAGACTCAAGGTTGACCACTTGGCTTTTGGAGTCAGGGATACAGAGGATCTGAGGCCGGCTATACCCCAACTGAAAAAGCGATACTGGCAGCCTATGAAGGGGTTTGAGCTGCTTAAGAAGTGATAGGTAAGGAAGCAGAGCTCCTCCTGGCACCCTAGTTGCCTGTGCTGGGCTGGATGTTCAAAGGCAGAGTCGCCTCTACACATGCAACTTATGCTACATGGAGTAAGTGGGCCTCACTAATTACAGAACAAGGTCAAAGAGGCCCCACCATATAATAAACTGTCAGAAAGTGAAAAGCAGTATTCCTTGTTTACTGATGGATCCTGCCATATTTTGGGAAATCATCAGAGGTGGAAGGTGGCTGTATGGAGTTAGCGATGACAAGTTGCAGAAACTGCTGAAGGAGAGGGTGAATTGAGTCAGTTTGCTGAGGTGAAAGCCCTCCAGCTGGACCTGGGCATCGTTGAAGGAGAAAAGTGGCCAGTACTTTCTCTACTGACTCAGGGATAGTGGCAAATGCCCTGTGGGGTTGGTTGCATCAGTGGAGGCAGAGCAACTGGCAATGCAGAAGTAAACCCATCTGGACTGCTGCATTGTGGCAAGATATTGCTACTCAGGTGCAGAACCTGGTGGTGAAGGTATGCCATGTACCCAAGCATCAGGCCACTGAGGAACACCAGAGCAACCAACAAGTAGATAAAGCTGCTAAGACTGAAGTGGTTTGGATGGACTTAGATTGGAAACATAAGGGTGAATTACTTTTGGCCTGGTGGGCTCATGACACTTGAGGCCATGAGGGCAGAAACGCAACATACAGATGTGCTTGTGATTAAGGGTGCACATAACAATGGACACTGTTGCCCAGGTTATTCACAACAGTGAAACGTGCTGTAATTGAGCAGGCCAAGCAGTTAAAGCCTCTTTGGTATGGAGGACAATGGCTGAAGCACAAATATGGGGTTGCCTGGCAGATTGATTATATCACACTCCCACCAACCCACCAAGGCAAGCAACATGTGCTTACCATGGTGGGAGCAACCACCTGATGGCTGGAAACATACGCTGGTGCCCCACACCACTGCCTGGAACACCATCCTGGGCCTTGAGATACAGATTGTGTGGCGACACGGCACCCCAGAGAAAATGGAGTCAGAAAATGGGACTCATTTCCAGAACAATCTTATAGACACTTGGACCAAAGATCATGGCATTGAGTGGGTATAGCACATTCCCTACAATGCACCAGCCTCCTGGAAAATCAAACAGTGCAATGGGCTGTTAAAGACTACACTGAGAGCACTGGGTGGTGGGACTTTCAAACATTGGGATACACATTTACCAAAGCCACCTGGTTGCTAACACCAGGGGATCTGCCAACAGGGCTGACCCAGCCCAGTCAGTACTTTTACGTAATGTAGAAGGGGATAAAGTTCTGTCATAAGTTCAGCAGCAGCAATCATTTTTCGCTTTCTTGGTAGCCGGTGCAATGCTGTGTTTTTGACTTTCAGCCTGGGAACTGCACTGATAATACCAGTGTTTATAGTTACTGCTTAGAAAGTTTTGGTCTGACCAAGGACTTTTCTGAGTCTCATGCTCTGCAAGGGAGGAGGGGAAGCTGGGAGGAAGCAGCGACAGGACACTGACCCAAACTGACCAAAGAGGTATTCCATAACGCAGCACGTCATGCCCAGGTTGTAAGAATAAAGAACAGAGATCTGGAAGGGTGGGGGGTGCACTGCTTGGTTGGGCTGTGTATAGGTGGTGATTGTAACTTTCCCTTGTATTTCTCTTGTCATTATTATTATTGGTGGTAGCAGTTGTGATTTGTTTTATACCTTAGTTACTAAGCTGTTCTTATCTCAACCTGTGGGAATTGCATTCTTTTGATTTTCCTCCTCATCCCCCCCAGAACTGGGGGAAGAAAGAGGGGAGAGTGAGTGAATGAACTACGTGATGGCTTAAACCATGAAAAGTTCCTGTGTTGCATGTAAAGAATTTTCTGGGGAAGATAGTCTGGGTTATTCCTGCTTCAGGGAAAGGCAAACCCACTCATGGAATTGCTTTTGCTTAGGGACCCAAATGTACTTGGTGGGTAATGCGGGAAGATTGGAAAGTCTGATGTATATCTTGAGGGGATTTGATTTTAGGGGAGAGCAGCCAATGAACTTAATTGCATGCTGTTGCCTGCTATGTAACAACTTTATAGCCCACCACCTAGATGTCTTCAGGTGTCGTAGTTTGAGGCCCCTCAAACAGTTCTGTGCACCCCCCCCCCCTCTTTCTTCCCCAGTCCCGGGGAAAATGGGAAGGAGAATCAAAAGAATGCAACTCCCACAGGTTGA
>JASSUY010035259.1:0-12587 GCA_032466535.1 Forpus xanthops
AAAAAATCCAAAACACAGTGCTACACCAGCTACTGCTTAAAGAAAAATGACTGCTGCTGCTGAACCCATGACAAGACATTACCCAGCATTTTAGCCATTTAACCAAATTGTCTCATACAGTCAAAATGTCATCTCGTATAATTTCCTCTTAGGTATAGAAAATGGCCACTTGAAACGTTGTTTTCTTGTCTTTGTCATGAGTAGCAACCTTCCCTACTGGTAGCTGTTTGAAAATAATTGATGGAGAATTAAAAACTTTCCCTACTTCATAGATGCAATTCACATGAAATTTTCACTAGAACTTCCTTTAAAGAAAGGTAAACTATCAGTAAAACTTACACACTAAAAAAGTTTGTATTCCAATTAAAATTCGGGCTTGTTTCCCATGCAGTTGTTGTCTGAGGCAGTATTCAGAGTTGAAAGGAATTTTATCTTTGGAGGAAAAGTTGCCATCATCAACCTGCTTGAATATAACTCTACAGAATGAATTATTTGTATCTGATTTAGAATATGATATTGGTCACCATAGTGCTATTTTAATGAGTACTATTAAATTTCAAAAATCTTTCTTTAATGGATTTTGGATCAGGTTTTATGTCTATCTCAACTATTTGTATTTTTTTATAATTGCCACATGAAACAATTTTTAAAGCTCTGCTTTCTTGTTTTGGATTATGAGTAACCACAAAACAATTTAACTTTTTTTTTATATATACCTGAAAAGTGAATTCCATACAGAACTGAAAGGAAAATTAAAAATAATTAAAAAAAATCATGAAAAAAAGAAAGCACAATGTATATTCTTTTGCTTCTATTTAAAAGCTCTTGTTTCTGTTCCTAAGGGTGACTACTCTCCCCAGACATATGGTATACTTATTTCATAGCTAGAAGTGTTCATCATTCAAATAGAATTTTGAACAATCTTTTGGGCTTAAATTATTCTATACAAAGGCAGTTAGAGAAATCGTGACGGTCCCATGCTATGTGAATGAAAGTGGTGCCATGTCAGAGATAAAAGAGGATGAAACTAGTTAAAATTAGAACTCCCCTGACCTTGGAAAAGCATTCTAATAATCTTCTTTATGAAATTCAGGATTCAGTATTTAATATAAAAAAACATATGGAAACTTTTACTTGTTTCCTTGACTCACACAGCACTTTCATTGATAGCATCTTGTTTTCATTCGCCAAATGCTTTGCACCAGCTTGCAGTCACCTTTCTTCTTGTCTACTGACTACCAAACCCAGTCAATACTACAATCATTTCCCTTTCTTCAAGCCACAAGTTAGTGCCCATACACCTTAAGGTTAAACATCACATGAAATAGGAACTTCAGCCCAAGTACTTCAGTTTAATCCAGTCTTTTGTGTACATTGATACACTGGAAAACCTTTACTTGTACTCAGAAGGAATTTCTCTTCTTAGTAATCTTAGCAACCACTATGAGCAAAGGACATTTCAATCTGGCTCATAATTATTTATTACTGCTCTCAAATCCTCTGTGTTTCATTTGATATATTATCAGAAACTGAGGAAACTAAGAGAGGAGTCTGTGGGATAGGAACACTGACGGGAGAGTGGGATGGTTGGCAACCTTCAAATCACCTACACTCCACAGAGCTCTTGTCCTTCTAGACATTAAATACCATGACTCTGCCCTTAATGCAATCTCACAAGTTGGACAACATGCTTTATTAGAGATGAGAGAGTTTAAATTTGACATCAGATGTAATGAGCAACTGCATGAGTTCCCAGACTCATTTGATTCATACCCAAATTAATACCTCTTGGGCAGGATCTGAGCCAAAAGCCTCAGCATGCCATTCAACTGGGTCTCGAGGGTTTCATACATGCTCAGATTATGCATGCCTTTAATCCTATTGCACATTAAACAGCATGAATAGGACAACATCTTGGTCAGCTGAAATCCTAAAACAATATTTAGATCAGGCTAACTGGTACTAAGCATCTTGTACTTAGCTACTCCCCAAAACACAGTGTTTTTCCTGACAAGTCTTTCCTTGCCCACTGGGTCAGGGATCAAAAAGACTAAAACTTACAAATGATCTCCTGCTGGCTTCCAAATCCCAACCACAGAATCTGTGCTCAAAATCCTTTGGAAGAGTAGAAGTAGTCACCGAGGTGCAGCTGCCAATCAAAATTTTCTCACTTTTATTCACACTACTGTCATTCAAACTGTATTTGACTCAAAGCTGAAGCAGCATTTTGTCACAGCTGTACACTCATGCACAAGTGCTGTGTACTCATTAGTGCCCTTAGAAACTACAGTATAAATAAAATATCTGTTGCATGCTGCAAGAATTACTTATCTTTCCTGCTTGTAGGGGGCTAAAATGATTTTGGGGGACAAATATGACTTTTTTAGAACAATAAAAGCTATTGAGGACATAAAAGTACCTTAAAGAAGTTTGATAGTTTAGCTGATCAGAAACAGGGTGGAAGTTACTATTGTAGAATGCAATGTGGTGCACTTGTGCAGAAGTTTGAAGACTGCGGCCTTATCCTCTGATTATGAATGAAATGGAGGAAAACTTGGATATATGCAAGGGTGAAATTACTGTGATGCAATTGTGAAAAAAAATGGCACGTTTCCCATTAGATGAGGGCATTTTATCACAGACCAGGATTACTAGTAACATCAGGAAAGACTATTCTAAGACTTCATTAGGAATATCATATGCAGGACTAGTTGTTGGTATTCAGGAAATAGCTCCTTTAGTGTTATTAAAAGAAGATTTAGAGGGAATACAATAACTCTGAAATGCAGTCAGGGATATATACTCAAGAGGAATAACAATTTTTAAGTAAAAGATTTAAATTAACATAAGAGACTTTATAATAACTTAGTAATTTATCTTGCTAACCAAAAGATCTCTAACATTCTACACAAGAAATTAACTTCTAGTTTCCAAATAAGGCAGTGAAGCGGGAACTTAAATGTTAGATGGTGGTAAGGAAATCTTTTAAAACTCAGAAAAAGATTTCTTGGAAAAAAAAAAAAAAAAAGATTAAGCTTGTGATATGAATTATTAGGTATCCAATGTGCTCAGGGGGATGAGATGAAACTGAATGCTGTCTATTTGCACTGCATGTAGACTTCATCAGTCTTGTACTTTGCACTGTTGATAGCCAAGGAATATTCATATGTTGATAAACAGAGGTTTCTTTCTTTTTCTTCAGGAAGGCCAGTGTGGTCATAATTACAGAAAATGCACAGGCAGGATATGCAGATGCTTCTGTTGTTATACTACTGCAATTAATATTCAGTGCCATACTATTGTAGTTTTCTTATTGACACAGGGTAAAATGGCCACTTGGATTAGCTTTAGAAGGAAAGATTTCCCCTACTTGAAATTTGAGGGACTTTTGTACTATGGAGCATATGCTTTCTGGGATTACTTAAAAGATTTATTTAATTGCCTCTGACAAACAGGGATCTAGCTATTGGAAGTGACCATATCCTCTTCTGTGCCCTTTCTGAGGCATACTGTACTTGTGATTTTACTGAATATCTTAATACTCCTTTGGTCCTGGGAAATGTGATAGGTGGAAGAAAGCTGAATAGATGCTTTGTGAATAAATCTGAAATAAACGTCTATCACATAGTTAGCTGAGATTGCGAATGAATGGACTCAATGACCCAAGTGGTATCTCCCAATCAAATCTTTCTGAATCTCTTAGGTCTCAACCCCATGACTACATGTGTTTAATCTTTCTCATGGCCACCAAGTCTCCATTAATCTCATAGACTCAACACTTGCTCAAGTCCCACATAATTCTCACAAATACATTGAAGTACTTAACATTCCCCATCATCATCCTTTTCTGAAGTGTAGATGTGCCTTGCAACTCTCAGGAAATTAATCACTTTTCCATCAAAACAGCATTACTCACAAGAAATGCAGCATATTTTCATACTCCAAACACAAAACCTCCAATGCCACTTATCTTCAGACTCATAATTTTTTCCTCACCCTTTATTAGAATCATCACCCACCCAGGCCATCACTCACCTTTGTAAAAGTGAGCAAACTATATCCCATTACCAACAGACAGAAAGACCTTCTGTGTCTGGTCCAAGTAGTTCTTCTAAATAAATCACTCCAACAGAGTTTTGACTTCATGGTCTTTTTCCATGTAAAACACATTGTATTTCTTTTAACATATCACCAGTAGTCCTTGGGAATATGTCTTTCCCATCTTAACACTGGGAAACAAGTCCCTTTATGATCACATGAGAAAAGTTCATTCCAAATACTGAATATTGAATGATGAATACTGAAATAATACTTGTCTTCAGCTGCATGACGAAAAGCAGTGAACCTGATCTGAAACTCTAAAAAATACCTTTCCAAACTCTATTGCCTTTGTTACTGCTAAACTGACAGTGGGAAAAACTCCTGAGTGAGCTCTTCTTTACCTGAGCAGATTTACACTGAAAATTTGTGCTCAAGAAATATTTCATAGGTGTTAAAAAAGAAGTTAAATGTTTATGACAACTCTTCGTCTAAGTAGTCTTTTGTCACAGATGGGCTGATGGTAACAGTATGTGTTCAGTTATTAAAGAGTGATTGTTTTTAATAAGCATCAAGAAGAAAACCGAGCTTAAACCCCACATTTGCCATTCCATGTGTTACTTAACACTTATATTCTCTCTATATCTGTTTCCTCCTGTGAATGTTTACTATAGTAATACTTAACTATTTCACAAGGGTGCTGTGATGTGAGCACTAATTAATTCACTCCATCTCACATTTGGATAAAAGGTGCTATGTAAGTATTAATACCATTATTTTTAACAGCATTTGTTTATGCTATGTTAAAACATTTCAGGCAGTAACCTTTTATTTTACACTTTCCTTAAGATTCCTCAAACTGACTTATTTAAACAGTAAGGAAGAAAATACTTATGCAGAATGGCCAAGAATAAGGGTAGCTATTTTAAAAAAACAGACATTTGAAAAGATATGTGTAAAATTCAGCAAAACTAGGGAATAGATAGGAGTTTCTGTCAGGTTAGGATGATAAATGAAAGGGCTCTAGCGGCCCTTCTGTTTGTTTAGACCTCTTGTTCCTGCTACAACTCTGCACAAAACTAGCATTGAAGTGCCTACTGTTAAAACATAACATAACCTGACAATGATCAGCCCAGAGGGCTTTTCTAAGAGAAGGCCGTATTGTTCTGCGTGGGGAAGTGCTCTAGCTCAAGATGTCCTGAGACATGAAGGAAAGCACCAAGTGCGGAAGACTTTCCAGTACATTAGTAGTATATGAAAGGAGCTGACCACTTGTACATTAATATTGCCTTGTCCTAGAGACTGACATATGGAAAAGTACTGAGTAAGATTCTTTACAGACTTCTTGTTTTCTCCTTGTTTTATATCAACAGGCCCAAAGTGTAAAAAATACCAGATTTAACATTACAGGGCCTGGATACACTTTGTGTATGGTTAAAATGCTTAGCTTTATATTATACAGATGACTGAACAATTACAGATCCCCTTATTTTTTTACTGTGCACTATTTGTAAAGCCACTACAGAATGTTTACTTTGGGAAAAGCTTTAACATTAAGCATATTATATATTGAAAAGGCCATTTGTAGTTAAGCAGTTTTCTGCTAATGGCTCTAAAGTACTCTCTTTTCGACTCCAGAGGATTTTTAAATATCATGACAGAGACCGGGCTTTATGATATATTTAAGATATTTATTCACATCTTGCACTTCAAATAAAGTAAACCAGTCTGATACAGAGTTGAAAACAAAATAAGAATGAATAAAAATTATCATGAAAATTAATGCAAAAAGCACGATAATATCCTATAGTTTCAAAATCTGTACACAGAAAGTTAAGAAATGTTGCTCCAATTTTTTTTTTTTCTTTTTTTCTTTTTCTTTCTTTCCTGTTGTTTGTTTCTAGGTAGAATATCGACATATCAAGATGTTTCTAATTATGCAGTGTAAAGAAGCAGTAAGCATTGAATTACTCGATACCACTTTGGAAATGCATCACATACAAATCCCTCTAGTTTGTACAGGTGGTTTTCATATATGCCTGAATTTCACAAAAGTTCTCACATCCCAGGAAATATTATGCTGCAGCCAGCAGGTTTTTCACAGCTTGATCATTTGGCTGAATCACTGATTCACTGCAGCTTTTTTTCATGCCAGCTCTACTAACATGAAAGAGTTGCAAAGGGTCCACAGAAATAATGCCTGGTGGATAGCTAGTGTCGATTTAGTACTTCCCCACACAAAACAAAAAAAATTCTTCTGCCTCTGAGGTGAATGAACCTATGTACCAAGCTGCCTTTGCCTTGTAACAGCTCAAGGTATTGTTATGGTTGAAGTACAGAAGAAGCTATGAGTGAGGAATAAAGACTGAGTTACAATGAGATAGGTGCTCCTGTCCCTTCACTACAAGGCAGAAACAAATGCATCTTAAAGCTGACTGACCCTCACACTCCTCAGCCTTTATAATACAGAAGAGTTGTCTTAATATGCACATTGCAAAATAATGTGCGTGTGTGGGGGGAAAGCTTGTCTTCAAAAGAATGCTGGAGGACTTTTAGGGCTTTTTTTTTTTTTTAATATTGAGAAGATTGAATTAAAGTTAAAGCACCAACAGTTTCATTTTAAGGTCAATTTTCAATTGATTCGCAGTAATGCCGAAAAAAGTGCCACTGTTAGCTAATATGACATTGGTGGAAACAACATTTTTCCAGATCCATACAAATTGGTTGAATGCGATCAGTTCCCAAGAAATATCTTGGTATTATTTTATATTTCTCTGGGAAATCAAACTAGGAGAAAATAATATTACTTATCTGTAGAACTATGAAGACATCTCTTATGCTGACAGTTCTCAAAATGAATTTAAATTTTAAAGGAATCTTCACAAACAACATAATTTTCTTGCATATAATGAATATTCCTTCTGTTATTCACTAGATCAATCCATGCAGTCAGACATACAGTGAAAGGATGCAAGGTACAGAGAAATTAGCAATAGAAAGAAATCAGCAAATCAACCTTTATGCATTCAATAGACTGTGGCACATTCCCTTCAGTTTCAAGCTCTGCATGAGCATATGTTTTCTCTTTTTTTGTTTTCTAGAAAGCACTCAAGGGGCCTGTCTGAAAGTAGCAGGGGATGACACAAAAGTTGAGCTTGTGAACACTTCCTGGGCAGGTGCTTCACCCAGTTTGTGGACACTATACAACATGAATGATTCCTTCCGTTTGCAGCTATCCTACAACAGCACAAACCGAAGCAAAGTGTGCCACTGCTGGTTTTCTCCAGTGTCTTAGAAATGATTAAATGATCCCATTGAAGCAGATAATGAGGAACTCTGTAGGAAAAGAGTTTTTTTCTTTTTTTTTTTTTTCTGCATTTACATGCATATCGTTTGAGATGCCAAGAATATGATTATTAATGTGCACATAAATATTCTTGATTCACATAATGCATTTCAGGCATCAGCCTTAACTCAGATGTTGATATCCTGACCAGGTATCAGCAGGTGTGGCTAAGTGATTAGCTGATAATTATAGTTCCAAATGTCATTTTCTTAATTGTAGCTTAAAACAAGTTAGAAAGTGTTTAGAGAATATGCTTCAGTGCTGGAAATTATAATTGAGGAATGTATGAAATTTTTAGGACTCAGGGTACATTTTTTGAGGGTTGACAGAGAGAATAGAGTGTGCAAGCCTCACTTAGGGGCCTCCCAGCTCTTTGTGATACAGTTTCACTTGCTGTCTAGAAAGTCTGGGCAGTTTCTTCTTCTGATGCTTTACAAAGGCTACAATAAGAGCACACAGAAAAAAAGAAGTCTTACTAGGTCAAAGACCTGGCCACTGGCCCACTGGAAATGTAGCATACGAACCTAGGATGATCGCCTAAGCTGTTACCATTAATGTTCAGTCAATTCTTTACTTTCTCTAGTTTCAACTGGATGTCAAGATCCAAAAGGCAATGGAAAATTTTGGCCAAAAGTGTTTCCTTGATAGTTACATTTTATATGAGAATTTATATATATAAATACGTAACATTGGTTATTGCTTGTAGAGATCCTAAACCATCAGATGTTGAGTTCCTGCACCATTGGATTTTTAATGATGTAAAGCATAGTGGAGCAGAGGCAAAAGGAGGATATGACAAACACACAGACCCCATGGAATAGGCTATTTGGTGTTGACGAGGCACTTCACATAAGCATAGGAAATGTGAACTGTGGCCTGCTGAAGCAAAGTAGGAATTGGAGCTCTGCCTCCCACATAGCAAGTCTGTATTTTAACAGCCAGGGTACTGTAAAGAACAGGAATGCTTCCTTTTGGGGTCCCTTGTGAGACAAAGCTCATCAGACCTAGGCACAGAAACAGGAAAAGACAACTGAATATTCCAGATGGTGGTAATATTCTGAATCGGATGAAAAGGGTGGTTTGAATCTCGGGCATGATGGCCCCTATTTTGCTTCCTCTAAAAATTGTTTACCTTAAAGGTTCTAGGATTTGGCTTCAGGCCACTAGGATTTTAACAACTTCATTTTCATGCTCTGCAAGTTCAATGTAAATTCTTGAAGCAGTCTTTTGTTCAGATTGCTTAGCAAATGTAGATATATTCCTGAACATACTTTCTTTCTGCATCCTTTGTTTAGGAATCATCCTGATAACTTTTTTCACCACAAGTGGACTTTTCTGTTTAGGTATGTTCTCTTTTGACATTTCTCAATTTTAGCTGGATGCAAGTAGACTGAAAAGGCAATGTTAAAACATCTGTCTTCAAGAGTAGTTCTTCTAATTTTACTAGAGGGTAATCCATCAGCTTTAGTCACAAAAATTTGAATTTTTTCTGGCCCTAACTTGTCCTTGAAGACCTGTTACAACTGAAAGAGTAATCTAAAGGAGATTCTAGTGCATCATGGTCATCATTTAAAAGCAAATAAGCATACACTTCAGAAAGTAATGGTAGGCTGCAGACACAGAGATATGCTGAAAGGAATACAAATGAATCTTTATGGCTGAGAACAGAACTAGAATGAAGAGCAGTTACATAGAGATGCCAGAAAAACTAGTTTGGTCCACATTCATAACTGGATGGAAGAAGTCTCATGCAGTTGGCAGAAATTGTTGCTGTTTTAATGAATGAATTATTTTGAGAACAGAATATCTCAGGCACAAGAAACTACATTTTGCTGTTTTGATGTGTTATGGAGAAGTTGCATGAGGTAAAGTCAGAATCTGAAAATACATGAAGCTGTGGTTTCCTAGGATACAGTAATACTCAATGAGTTACATTCAAATATAAGAAGGTGATAATTTGTATGCTAAAGGGTTTAAACTTATAGTAACCAGGATTTTTATCAGGAAATAAAAAGGAAGCAGTATTGTAAAATAGGCATTGAGGTGTTAAAACTTTAAAGTTCAGGCCATAACAGGAATAGAATACTTACAGTGGGACACTGCTGGCCTATGACTTGTATTGTCCAGTTATGGACTAGCGTTTGGAAATCATGAGTAGCAAATAATCAGAACGGCAATGTTGTATCAACATAAGTTGTCCTAAGAAAAAGGAAATAGGAGTTTTACCATCCACTTCGGACCCCTATATTTTTTTCATCTTCATTGAACATATTTAACAACTCAGAGAATCAGATTGTTGAGCAAAGCTATTCAGTGGTCAAATGTATGTTGTCAGAGAGTTCATGAAAAAGTCATTAGCTCTCCTTCCCTTCTCTTTCACCGTCAGGCAGAATCATGTCATAAATATAGCCACTTGTCTAGCAGGATATCAATCTATCCAGGTATCACCCACTTCCTGTCTCTGGCCATATGTTTCTGTTATTTATGTCAAGAAAATAGCATTTACACAACCGCTGCTAGTTGTTTACAGAAGTTTAACTCCTCTGATATAGTCCCACTTGTGTTGCATGCTTTTAGCCCATAGATAATACATGAGATTGTACATTTTAAAATATGCTACCACATGCATGATAGAATAAACACAGACCTGAACTGACAGCACCATCTGCCAAACACAGTTGATGTCAGGGGAATGGTCTCTGCACAATATTCTGCTGCTCCCCCATGAGATAAGGTTATTTTTTCTCATGGTATAACTACACTAAGTTTAACTTATTCATCTGGTACACAAAATATTAAGAATCTCAGATGCAGAAGGGATTCGGGCCTCCTAAGAAGCACTGCAGAAGAATAGAGGAAACTGAATAATTCTCACATATATTTTTCTTGTTCTTACTACCAGTCACATACTTGTTTACATACTTGCACTAGAAATAAATCAGTGAGCAACGTATACATGACATCTAGATACTCAGTGCTCTGAAGTCATGGAAAATTCATAACATTAATCTTTAAATGGCCCATCTGAAAATTATATAGAGCAATCTGCCTTCAGATGCAGTCTAGCTGTTTGCAGTGAGATATTAGCAATAGTTGCAGGTTTTTCCCTGTTGGAAACCCACATTATTAACAGTCCCTAATGAAGCAAAAACCTAAAGGTGATACTTAACTTTTTTTTTTTTTTTTTTTTTTTTCCTTTTAGCATTTTAAAATTAAGAAAAATTAGTGTGTTAATTTGGACTCATGTATTCAGTCTCAAGAGTTGGTTTGATTACCAGATTGTCTCCAGAGATAACTGCTAGGATTAGGAAGAAAAGAAAAAGCCTTTTGCATGTCCAACAACAGCAGAAAATTCAAAGATACAAGGTCCCTGAATATATGACAATCATCATTTAAAAGCAAACAAAAAAGTCTTCACCAAATGTCTCAAGGAGCATCTTTCTGTCTTCAAAGCACCAAATCCTGCAGTGTTAATGAACACAAGTGATCAGTGTTGCTACCCAGTCTGACTGGCTAACAGCTAGAATGGCATTTCCTGGAGCTTATTAGCAATGACAGTTGTCCACATCCCATGCTGTGATAATCTTAGAAAGTTAGAATAGTTCATAGTTGGATCTATCACAGGCCTTTATTTCCTTGTGCAACTTTATCATGCCACTGTTATGGTTTAAGTATAGTCAGCCACACAGTCTCACTTCTCCGACTTCCTTGCCCCCCTGATCCCAAAGAGATGGGGAGGAGAATTGAAAGAATGTAACTCCCATGGGTTGAGATAAGAACAGTCCAGTAACTAAGGTATAGCATAAGCCACTACTGCTACCACCAGTAATAATAAAGGCAAGGGAAAAAACAAAGGAAAACTGCTCACCACCCACCGATACCCAGTCTGACCTAGCAGCGATCTAACCCTCCCTGATAACTGCTTCCAGTTTATATACTGGGCATGATGTGCTGTGGTATGGAATACCTCTTTGGTTAGTTTGGTTCAGGTGTCCTGTCTCTGCTTCATTCCGGCTTCCCCTCCTCCTTGGCAGACCATGAGGCTCAGAAAATCCTTGGTCAGAGTAAACATTACTGAGCAACAACTAAAAACAGTGGTGTTATCAGCGCTGTTCCCAGACTGAAAGCCAAAACCATAGCACTGTGCCAGCTATCAAGAAGGAGAAAAATGACTACTACTGCTGAACCTAGGAGAGCCACCCATGTGTGGGTCCATGCAGTCAGAATGTGCAAAAGTCCTGGAGAAATTGGCACTGTCAATCTCCCAGTGAATACTTCCACACACATGCAAAATGCCCAGTGTGCTCTGGCTGCACCCAGCTCATTTTGGATACACAAATCATGGGTGCCTGGACTCCTAGGCACACTTCAGGAATGCCTGATCAAAAATACGATGCTTCTGGCAGCTGGAAGTTTGGGCTATCCATAGAGGGGCTTGGAGCATTATTTCAAATCCTAGGTTTGTCAGATAGGAACTACTTTTCCCACAATGGAAGTGGTGGATTCCCTCTAGTGAAAGGATTACAGGCTTTGTTTCTGACAAGATGTCCTACCCTAGATATGAAGAAACATTTCTTAATGAAAATATTTTTAGAAGTGTTCTAGAGGCAAGTTTTAATTTGGATGAATCAGGTCTTTCCCACAATGAAGTCCTAAGTTGAAGAATACCTGACCATCGTACTAGCTGGTATCTAAATTTCCATTTTGCGTAGTGAAATCACATTGATTTTGCTATTGTCAAGGCCTTGTCTCACTGTAGATGGCTGTGGAACAAGGCTTGTACTGTTCAGTATTATTTCTTGTTGTAATATAAGTGGAATTGAATGCAGTTTTTTGGTTTATGTTATGCATTACTTGATATGTTTTGCAAATATGTTACTGCATCAATACTAAATGACTTTGTAAGGAGACAACATAAGCAGTTTTATTGAGATTCATTCTTATAATTTAGCTGTGTCGTTTGTAAAAGAATAGTTATCTTTGAAACATTCTACTCTAAAGACAACCCCCAAGAAACCAAGGTGTTTTTTTTTTCTTATAGATATAATTAATTTGGAAAGAAAAACAGGTTAAATCAGCATGTTCTCACATTTAAAAGTTGCAAAACAGATGCACATTTTCCATTTATAGAATCATAGAATAGTTAGGGTTGGAAAAGACCTTAAGATCATCTAGTTCCAACCCCCTGCTATGGGCAGGGACA
>JASSUY010035260.1:0-89218 GCA_032466535.1 Forpus xanthops
AAGTCCTTGGCCAGCCTAAACACTCCAAGCCATAACTATAAACACTGGTGTTATCAGCACTGTTCCTAAGCTGAAAAAATCCATAACACAGTGCTACACCAGCTACTGCTTAAAGAAAAATGACTGCTGCTGCTGAACCCATGACACAGTTACAGCAGGACAGAGTCTTCATCCCCAGCCTGCTCATACCTTTTCAGTCAGAGACTGCCTAGCCCTCTTAGGACCTTGGTGGTTTCTTCCATTGATCACATCTCCCCTAACTTCAAAGTTCTCCTGGAAGACAAACAAAAAGTTTGGTCTTTGTTAAAATTAGAATCAAATCTGTGAGCTATGCTAACTGGAGGCTCTTCTCCTTGCTTCTGTGAAAGTGCATGACAATGTGTCCCATGTTCTAGCATTCCTAGTCAATGCTTTGCAATTTCCCCTTTCACTCAAGCACAGGAGGGTTTTTAATACTCCTTCCTAGGGCCTTTTTGGGGGTCAAGGCTTTTATTCTTGGCTTGACAAAAGGGCACATGGATTTTCTATCTGAAAGTGGTATGTCTGTTCGTGGACACATGAGATCCATCCTGTGACACTACGACTTTCTCCAAAAATATGTACTGGAGAATGAAAATCCAACCACCACCCAGGAATACAAAGATCCACCTAAGTCAGGGTCATAGCAAATAAACCATTACTACCAGGAGAGGCAGTAAATGCTGGAATGAGTTTTCAGTAGCTGGGTATTCTAAAGTTTAAAAATAAACCAAAACTATGTGTGTAGCCATGTCCCGACAGTATTTCCTTTAACAAACAATAGAGTTTTTCCTCTAGACTGTCATCCATCACTTAGAAAAAAAATATGCCTAACTTGTTCCAAAAAACCATTAAGGACCCATTATACGTTCAATAACAATGAATACACATAGCCCAAATGTGGCTTTTGGTCATAGCATATGCTAAGGTTTACAAAGCCAAATTTCCATATATTAAATATATAGACAACACCTGAGGTTACTCTAATAGATCTCTCAATGTGACAGCATTTGCGATTTCATTCTTAAGCTAAACAACCTACCTCATTCAATATCCTTCCTTCTTCAAAAGACTGAATTACCCCTAAAGAAAAAGGTCAGAACAGAACAAGTCATTTTATGCAGCAAAATTGTTCTTCTACTGCCAACAGTCTGATTTTAAACTATTTAGAAGAAATCCTGCAACAGGAATAAACAATAAGAGATCTTTTTCGGAACAAGTGAAGAGTACATTTGTGGTAGAAGGGCAGAGAGCATTCAGCTCCAAACCAGGTTGCACTTACACTGATAACTAACCACCCATTTTCTTCCTGCAATACCCAGGAAGTACTTCAGTGTCCGTTCACACACCAGCTCCTTATCTGCAGAGCAAACAAGAGGAAGAGCTCTTTCAGTTTGCCAATAGTGAAAAAAAACCTCAAAACAGCTCAGGTTATTTGTACCTAAAAGCAAAAGTTTTTGGCTACGTGCAGCAGCAGAATATCAAAACCATCTATAGAAACATTCCCAGATTCTCATATCCTGATTCTACTGAACAGAAGGAGATGAATGGAAGCAAATCACATACACAACTTCTGTACTCTGTTTTTGTCATTCAGCAAAGACAGAGGCAAAACAAGCACAAATATTAGTCAAGAGAGAGAATAGCAACAGTAGGATTCAGTGCTAATTTTGGCAGGAACTTCTAGATGACTACCCACACAAGATCATCTTTTACTCTACCAGAACAGGCAGTTTATCCTATTTGAATTTATATGAAGACAGAACAATATACCTCTCCAAAAGCATATGGTCATTGTGCTTATCATATTCTTCCTGAAGAAAAGGGCAAAAATTGAGTCCATATATTTGGAGTAACTGGAATTTCTGGCTCCTATGTTAGTTTTCAAAAGTAAGAAAGGCTTATGTGACAGACTGTATCCAAATATGAGCCAGCTACAAGTGCTTCTATGAAGTAAAATGCAAGCACTGCATAGACCATCCACACATCCATATTTGGCTCAAAATATCTTGCTTATTAAAAAAGCATTTGTTAAAAGCTATGCCCAGATGCAGCAATATAGTAATTTTATTTTCCTGATGAATGCTTTGCTTTGCCCAAGTCAACATAATGCTGTTTCAGAATACATTTGTCAAATATACAACAGTAGTATTGTACCAAGCTTCTTCCAACATCTAACAATGGGATTCTTGAGCCCTACCAAAGGGCAAAACCCAACTTAAGTACCTTAACTAAGCTCACAAATAATAGTTAGGATGAAATAGTGCTGCTTTGTTCCTACGGAAGCACAACTTCACTATCAGTTACCAGCAGTTATACACACAGCAAAGTTCCGTCTCCAGTTTTCTATTTCTATTAAAACAATGCCTTCTCCTCAAGCTTACTCAGAAGTACTGATGAGCTGTCTTGCTTATTGGTTAGCTTAGAGTTAACATTCTACATAGTATATATATCCAGGATTAGTTCACATAGCTCCCAACAAACCTGTTTTCATTATGACGTGGGTGGTTCCTTCAGTAACGTGATTAGATAAAGTACTCTGAGTTTTTCTGACAAACTTCTGGACCACCAACTGAAAAGTAGTTAAGAAAATAAATAGTTAGCAAAACAGATTAAAACCCCAACTACTCCAGTTTATTGGAGTATGACATAGTAAGACAGTTACTTTAAAGTCCTAGATTTATTTGTGTTGGCACACAGAACATACATTTCTTCACAAGTCAATAACTTCGGCACTGTTCAAAGAGCTAAAGTAAAGAGCTCTGGGTCAGTAGTTTCTAAACCAAAAGCCATATCCTCCTGGACATGGAGGTTTATTACCAACTCAGAACTGATTCATTACAGAAACTCTTACACTGGATCAGAATTTGGGTAATGAAGCAGCATCTGAGAACATTCAGGGAACCAACCACAAGCCTCCTCCCCTTCCAAGCACCAAGGCTTTCTAGGAATGCAATCCTCTTCATTTGGAATAATGGAACTTTCCCATAGGCAGTCACTTAAAAAGTTCAAATTTACTAAACTGAATTGTGCCATTTACAGGAAGTACTCTCAGATTTTTAGGAGTGAAAAAGTTTGACCTGAGTTGCTGCACTGCTAGTCTGCAGGTCCTGTAAGATTAGTTTCCATTATACTTCCCATTTTCTCTTTGAGGACTATAATAATCAGGAATGCTTAACAAGTGATCTCAAACTTCTTGAGTATACTTACATGTTCACTTTGACTCAGGCCTGATGCTACAATTGACATCACTTTCCTGTTAGTCATAGCTGGACTTGTAAGATTTTCTTTCCCAGCTGCATTGTGCAGAGCAGATAGAGGAAAACACATGCTTCTTTTTGACTTGCTTTCTTGAGCACAGCTTTTATTAGCTTTCTGAGTCACTACAGAACTATTTGTTGCTTCTGCAGTTCGAGGGTTAAGGAGTCTTACAGAGGAGGAAGAGTTATTTGAACTCCTGGTCACATTTCCAGAGAGGTTTGATAAGACAGATGCACTGCTTAACCTGGTCCCACATTTCTGTTCATCTGCATTTTCTAAAGGAAAAGAGAAATTACTCCTTGAAACAATTTTGTCCTCCTTTTAGTCATTGGGGAAAGCTGACGCTCTGCCTTGAAATTTAAATGCTGAAGTCACTTCCTCTCCTTATTTGTGTATTACTTCACTTTTGCCTCCATCACTTTTGCTGATCTACAGCTGAGATACAAGACCTGAGAAACTTTTAGTAGTGGTTCTGTCAAAAAGTACTAATTTAAATGTGAGAATCACTCCCATTACTGTCCAGATGTCGTCCAACCCCACCCTGATGGGCAGCTACAGTTGGGCTACTAAAGAAAACCAGCTAAACAAGAACTAATATTTTTTTAAGTTGGCCAGGAATATATAAATTATAATCCTTGATTTCTAATTAAAAGTTGTATCTTCTTGGTATAGAAAAACTGTTACAAAGCAGGTAAAAGAAGAAATCAAAATGTATTGGATCCATCCTCAATGTTACCTGCTGCAAGCTGATGCTGACTATGTTCCTGCACCACTTCCTGCACAGGTTTTGTCTTTTCCGAAGCAGCTTTGTTCTGTAGAGCATTGTCAAACTGAAGAACTTGTTTCAAATCTGGTCTCTTTAACAAATGGCGTTTAGAAGGTGGAAGTGACAATTCTGGAGACCTTCAGAGAGGGAAATTGGTTTTAATAGGGTTTTTTTTTGGGTTGTTACTCTTTTAAGCACCGCAGCTAAGTTATGGCAATGGCTCAAAAACTTATTTATCTCAAGGTTTTTCCTCACCCCCCAATTTTGTTAAACTACAAGATTAGAAATAACACCTCTCCCCCCTAAAACCACAAAGGAAACCCAAACCACCTACCTTTCTTTCCCTAGCTCTTTGATTTTACTGTTGAGAGAATCACTTGGCTTGACATGGAAATCACTGCCTGAAAATCGCTTTGAATTGCTGCCTCTGTGATATTCAAAATTGACTTCTGAGGCTGACACTTCCCCTGGAAGAAAAGTAATTCTCAAATAAGGAAAATAAAAGCAACAATTCTTAGCTGTTCAGGTAAGAAGTCAAACACCCTCTAAAAGCTCTGCCCAGATTCACTTCAGAGAGGCAAGAGTCCCAAACCAGAAAGCTACACAAAGCCATCTGACAGGCTAAATTTTATTTCATTTATTAAAGCATTTCCAAAACTAAGATGCTCAGCTTCACATTATGTAGGATATAAAAAAGGTCAAAGGCAAATTTACACTATTTACTGCAGTTTAGGAACACCTCAGCATGGTCCCATATCTCTGTTCGCAAGCAGTAGGGGCATTTATTTGCTAGCTAAAGATGTCTGTAATTTGTATCAAACCATCAAGAACTCTAATCACAACTGTTTGTGAGAAAGCTAGGAAAGGTCTTCACTGCTATTTACCTCCTTGTCTCATCTGCTCCATTCCAGGTGTTCCTTTGCTGCTGGAATGTGGCAGTTCCCTATGGATAGGTAAGAATTCACAGTCCTGGCTTCCATGCTGCTTCAGCACTGCCTCAAGTACAGCCATTTCTTGCTGAAGTTTCTTTAGGTTATTTTGCATTATATTCTTCTGCTGCAAAGGATACACAATGTGGCATCATTCCTGAAAGCCCCAAAGACTGTTTAAAAGGAATAAAGTATTTCATTCTTATTTCATTACTTTCTCTCTCAAAAACCCCAATACCTTCTATTAAAAACATGCCATATACACCTTCCCATGAAAGCGGCTCAGGGCTTCAGAGGATCCTTTTAAAATCCTATAACCTTCACCCTATAGGATAAAGGGGTTGCCACAGCATTGGATACATTCCTAGCTCCAGCACTGACACCACGTGGAACTTCCTTGTTACTGAATCAATAAAATAACCAGATAGAAAACTCCCATCACACAACAACCCTAAAAGCTCCCCATCGACCCATTCCATCTAGCCCAGGCATAGCACAGAATCCCTATCAGTGGAGCTACAGCAGGGAGGAATGTGGCTCCAACACAAAACAGTTTTCGAATTCAGTGCAAAACCTCACCTGTGTAGTAAGGATTTCCCCCTGAGAGAATGGTTCACACGAATCTTCTACATTACTTGTTTCACTGTCGTATGCAGATACTTCACCTTGAAGAACATGGAAGAAAAACCTCAGTTATAAACCCCAAATCAAAGCAACCCAACAATCACGGCTCTTACCACACAGCCCCTGCAGCCAACTCTTAACTATCATGACAAAGTGGCAAGTTTTGAAAACACTGGAGTTAGAATCATAGATCTACTTTAACTGAACAGTTCAAAGAACATCCTGTCGCACATATGGCAAAGGAAATAGAACTCCAAGTGTTTCAATAGCAATGGGAGAGTCCCAGCAACTTATGGAAGCTGAAAGGTCAAAATATGCACTACAGAATTCCAGAGTCAATTTCAACAAACATTTTAGGAAGGGAAACAACTTTGTGGGCTTTATGGCTATGGCATTACAGGAAGAAATTGGCATTTCACACAAACATCAGGTCCCAGCCAGACTCAGCCTGGTTCCCAGCGCCCACTCTGTTCATTTTTGCTCTGAACAAATATTGGAAGAACTTAATTTTCAGGAAATAACCCCCTGGGTTTTTTTTTTTTGATGGATTGTTCAGGGCTTATGCACTCCTTTAAAAGAGCAAGAAGCACATAAACACAGAACTAAGTTCCTGTCAAACACTTAAGTGCAATGACATGACAGAGCTGCAGAGATAGAAACCTTGGTTTGTACCTAGGTTTGCTGCCATGTTTGGGTCTTCTTGGTGCTCATCTTTGGAGCTAGTTTTGCTTCTCTTCAGCCCTCCATTACCACTTTGGAAAGCTTCTTTACTCTCTGTCACATCGTCCACTTGTTTAGATGTATGAGCTTGTACTGAAGGGATCTTGAACTCTTGTGCTACTTCAATTGATTCTTCAGACACGTTGGACTGGGAAGAAAATAACTTGACAGAGCATTCGGACTCCTGGCTTGGGGAAATGCATTCATTGCTTAGGGCAGCTTCAGGCATCTTTTGCGTGTTACAGACCTTGGGACTTCCAGTGTGAGGCAATGTGACGGGACTCATTGAAACCTCTACCACAGACACTGATGGTTTACTGCTTTGCAAAGGTGTGCTCACTGATTTGCCAAATATTAATGCCTGAAAACATGGTAAATCTTCATCCTCACTAGATTCTTCATCTGAAGATTGCAGTTTCTGTGCTCTTCTTCGAGGTCTTTGAATATGTTGAGATCCTGACTTAGAACTACCACTTCTATTGTGTAGCTCTTGCTCCAAAGCATTGGCACCTCTTTTTGCAAACACAGCAGATCTCTCTCTCCTATGAGTTGCAGAAAAGCTGATGTTCTCTCCAATGTCATCATCCGAGCACAGTATGTCATCAGGGGTTTCAGACAAACCTGTAAAATCACTAATCCTTGTACACGATTCTTCTGAAGCTTCTGTAAGTGAAAATTTTGGCATCCCTATGCTGGCAGCCTGGCTTGCTCCTTCTTCATTCTCCTTTACTGGTTTGCTTTCTTTTTTGCTACTTTTCCCTCCAGTGACTTCACAGCTGAATTCAGCAGCCCCTTGCTGACAAGGTGCAGGACAAATCATTGAGCCAGAGTGAGAAGGGTCTATTGGTCCTTTGTCATCAACAGCTTTGGCCTCTGCTGCTTGACTGCTCTCTGAATTGAGGCATATTTCACCATCTCTGTTTATATCAGTTCTCATATCAGCCTGATCACTTTGCCTTCTATTACTTTGCATTGGATTCTGTCTCAACTTGCTTTTTATTCCTGTGTCAGTTGACAATGTCTTTTCCTTCCCTTGTTCTTCTTGCAATCTGCTTTTGTCTTCAGTCCCAGCAGTGCCCATCCTTATTGGTGTCAGAATCGCTCGATTTGCAACCTGTGAAACATCTTTGTCTTCCTCACAAACTCTACTCAAGCTTTCAACAGTTGTTTTCTCTCCTTTTAGGTGTTCTGGTTTGAAGCAGTTGCTCTGCTTATTTTCTACCTGATCAGCACATGGTGTCTTAGAAGTTTGAGAAGCAGCATCTTCTACTGCACACACCTTCTTGGGAATGGAATGAAGGCTGAATGACAGGCGTTTTGAATGCCTGAATATATTTTGCACAAACAGTGTGTCCAACTCACTCCCTTCATCATCCTTGGTCAATTTCAAAACATTTTCAGCTACAGGCAGCTTTTCGGTTCTCAAGTCCCCTGGAACATTTGGTGTATCACATCCAGTACATGGTTCAGTCATCTCTTCAGTTGGGTGGGAAGCAGTTTGCACAACAGCTGTTGAAGGAAATTGTAGAAGAGGACTACCTTGGACTTCACCTTCTTGAGAACCTGTATCAGGCACAAAGGAACTACAAGCTGAATGCTGACATGAAGATGTAGGATTGAAGAGAGTTTTGGCAATTCCCTCAGGATCAGATGAATTATTTAGATTAAGCTGTATTTCATTTGCTTCCAGATGATCACCCTTCAGATTAGTAAGTGATTTGGAACTCGACAAACCCCTGGGCTCATCCAGGTCTTTGCATGCAGAAGTGTGAACTAATGCATTTGTTTGGATTCTAAAGCTAGCTCCTTCATTATCAGTGTCACACTTTCTTGCTCCCTTCATTTCAACTCCTTTTCCTGTTTCTTTCGTCAGCTCTTCAGAAAGAAACTGCAGCCTCCTGCTGTGTCTGACTTGTCTTTGCTCAGAATCAGCTTTCCTGGGTTCTTCACTGCTTGGGTAGCTATCGATCTGTGGCTCAGCCACGTCAGCAGAATCAGAGTTTCTATCCACTACTAGCTGCAGGGTACACAAGGATCTGGTAGAACGCCTGCATCTTTTTGCTGTAGAACTTTTCTTGGTGCTTTTCTGATCACAGTCACTCAGTTTCAGCTCCCCAGCACTGTGCTTGCTGGGCACCTTTTCAGTAGCTTTTTTCCATACGGATCCCCCTGGCTCCTCAAGTTCCACTAGTGTATTATCCTCCTGATTCTCAGAGAGCTGATTCTCATTAATGGCAGAACTTTCATCACATCTGTTCTTTTCAGCATCTCCAAGGCACCAGTTAACACTTTGAGGGGGGCCATTTGCCTCTTCTGTATCTTTTTTCCTGATGAAATCCTCAGGTTGCAGGACACGAGGAATCCTCCTTTTTCGCTTTAGTTTGTCTTTGCCTGAATGATCCAAGAACTTATCAGCAGCCACATCTTCCTTTTTTGCAGGAGGTAAAATGTCTCTGAAGATAACAAAGGAATTTGATTTCCTCTCTCTCTTGTATGTTTTCCCAAATATTTTATCTTTGATGCTATCTGCTGTTTGTTTTGATGATCTCTCGTTTCCTTCCACCACTGCAATTTCCACACAATCCACCATAGGGTCAGTCTTCTCTGAAACAGAGGAATCTTTATCTGATAAACATGTATCTCCTACCCCTACAATGTCAGCTGCTCCAGCAGAATCACCCTGGGAAGAACTGGAAGAGAGAATCTCATTGCTTTTTGAAAACCATTCATTGACTTTCTGAATGCTTCTCTTCAATCTCTTCCTGGAGACTGGATTCAGGGCAGCACAGTGAGGCAGCTCTGGCTGAAGCAGCTTCTCCAGAGGAAGTTCTTTCTCATGGGAAGAATCATTCTCAGGTTCATCCATTTCCACAGCTTCCACACTTTGTGCAACATCTATTTCCTTGCTTTTATCCAACCTGCTTGCTGAGCTATCTTTTAAGTCAAATTCTTTGCTTTTACTATTGCACTGAGTTTGCTCTGCATCCATTTCTTCTGTGTTCCTAAAGAAAGATGCGTCCTCACACCTTAAGGGACTGGCATTACCTATTGTGTCGCACTGCTCTGTGAGGAGACTTCCAGCAAGAACATTGAAAGGAGAACTCTGGTATTCAGTCATATTCACTTGTCCAGTTTGGGCACATTCAGTGATGCTCCGAGTCCTTTTCCTGCTCAAGACTTCCTTCAAGGAATTACTTTCACCTGAAGATTTAGAGGTATTAGAAATTATTAAACCCTATTTTACATGCAGAGGCACAAGAACACACTTCATGGCTACTTTATTTTAAAAGAACTGCTCTTATTTCCCCCCAAACCGGAATATTATGCCACACTCATCTCCCTCTAGAGAAAGGATGAGTTCATCCAACTTCTTACATGAATTACCAGCCAGTATGAAAAGGCATAATATGGCTGATGGAGAATAGAGTAAGTTTTGCAATTTGGTTAAGGTGCTTTCTCCCACTCTTCTGTTCCTGGGCATATACTTACAATATTTACATTTTAAGTATTTAGTCTACAGGTACAGTCTTGTATTATGGTGTCACTAGCTGTAGGCATCAACAAAATTACAACAGACAAGACTGCAGGTACACATATTTAATAACATGAAATCAAAATGTTAATTTGTGGTCTTTTCTTTTAAGCTTAATAATTTCTGTCACCAAAATAATGAACACACCTATGACATTTGGTAGAATTACGTCTTCAGCACCCGGCTTGTCATGCTGTGTATTGCAAGAATATTCATTCCCCATCTCAGCACTCTTAAGTTCTTCTAGATTCTCTTGAGCTGAAATCTGAAGTGCTTCTTTGCATTTTAACCTGTTGGGAAGAGAATTCTGCTTTATTGTGGAGAAAGAAACAATAGACATAATAGAATACGGTACTTAATCTTCCCTTTTTGCTCTCTGAAAGGGTTTTTGGAGAAGCCAGGCTGCATGACTGACACTCAGCACAACCAGATCCCTTCAGAGTTTTGGGCCATTTGTTTGAAAGATCCTCTCCCCTTCCTGAATGCAATATTGACACTCTAAAGCATAGCACACGCTCTTATCTTGAAGATTTAATGTCTGGGTGAGCAATAAAACATTCAGAAACCAGCTTTAAAGCATATTATATGACACACTGCTGGGAGTCACCCACCCATTCTGTCCTGGTGCTCCTGAAATTGAAAATCACTTGTCAGGTTAAGAATGCTCTTAGCCCTGTGCTAAGAAATAAAAACATAGGAATGAAACTACATCTTTAGAAAATATGAATTCCTGAATCACTGTTACTTACCCAGTATTGCTTGACTGTTTGAAAACTTCTTCAGATGAATCAGAGCCTAAAAACAAATCAGCTGTTACTCTGGTTGAAATGATTTGGAGAAAGATGACTTGCCACATTCAGTGTTTAGCTTAGTTCCTTCTAGAGGTAGATGCTTGCCACTTTGATAAGACAAATCAAGTTAAATTCTACAGTATTTTAACCACATGATAATAATTTCTACATATAAATATCCACATGGCTGCAGCATAAAATTGTTCAGAGTGACTGGTAACAGAGAGCTACTAAGGGTTAGCTAGCTAAGAGTTAAGTTTCTAACTTCTCAAATTCTATATGAAATAGCCACTAGTATTTAGAAATTTGAACTGGAAGACAGAGCAATATATTTGAGTATCTGCTTTGGGTCCTCTGACTGATGGTGACAGAAGCAATAAAGAAGAGAGAGGTGATGAACAGTGGCTGTTAAAAGGAGCAATTCCTTCCTTGAAGGAACAGGGAGAGAATGAACTATGCACAGCAGTTTCTCACAGCAGTCAGCACCAGCTAGCAGAGAGAGAAAGGAAATATTCTTTCCTTAATTAGATTTCAGGTTTACTTCTGGTTATTACCTACAGCCTCAAGCACTGCTGACAAAACTTAATATTCTGTAGACAATAGTTATCATTAGTTGTAACAACTTTCTTCACATCTGTAAGCATCTTTGGATCTTGTACACTGAGCCTTAAAGGTTTACTACAGCAGCACTATTTCCTATAACAGAATAAATTACGAAAAAAGCCCTTTAATGTAAGAATTTGGAATTCTCATAATTTGTCCCTTTGTTCTTACTTTGGGTGTTAAGGACAAATGAGTGCTTGTAAAGACTTTGAACTTCATCACCTTTCATTACTTTGCAGGCACTATACATAGGCCTAGTTAGTGTAAATCAACAACAGTTCTTACCAAATTCTATGTAAATCCCTTTTTGAGAGCCACATTCCTGGGGTTTGTTTCTTAGGGACCTCCTTTTGACCCTGCTATCTGTAAACTGTGTATCCACATTAGCTTCCTGCTGACAGGAGAATAGAAAGGAATAGTTAGTTATAACAGTAGGTTGTTTCCATAAAATAAGTGGAGGTTACTTAAACTACAGCAGGTGGGGGAGCCAGTATATATATATATATATATATACACACAAACTAAGTATTTAAATTGGTTGTTTCTATGCAAAAATCCAATACATATAACTTACTGTAGCAATATAAGTAATGGAATGTGTTAATGGAAACAATTAACATGCATTTGACAGCTCAAATCATGAAGTTTTATCTTCCTTAACATTCTATTCAGCATTAAGCAGCTGAGACTAGAAACCAATGTACCATGAAAAAAAATCCCACCTGCAGCAACCACACTGTGTTGGTAATGGTTTAAGAAGTCTTAAGACACTGTCATAGTCCTACCACTGAAAAGCCTGCTAATATTTAGAGCTCATTAAATAGTACGAAAAATCTTTGGCAAACAGAATATTTTCTGGCAGCATTTTCTGTATGTTCAGGTCATTTTGTGCAAAAAAACCCTCTAAAAGTAGGTTAGGAAGACAAAAATACTTAGATGTCCTTGTCCAAAACAACATTCAAGTCAAAGAGTGATCTGAAAGCAAAGCACATTCTCCTATTCCATTCATTCATGCACATGCACACATACACATCCCGAATAAAACACCATAAAATCCACATAAAAAAAAAAAAAAAGAGTGAAAAAAATAATACCACAGTGAAGTTTTCTTGTCCATTTCCTTTAGTACTTTTCCTGTTCCTGAAGCCCTTACTTTGGATGACAGAATCCTCTTTGCATGGGAGCTCAGCAGCAGTAGCTTCTGTGGATGGTTTAGGAAAGTGACGACTGTTTAAAACTGAAAAATGGCAATAAGAAACAAAAACCAAAAACATTTCTTTACATTGAGCATGACAACAAGTATTAGATATTAATGAAACAGTCTTAAACAGAGCAGATGTAACCAGTATATATATGGCTAAAGTACATCTATCAAAGAAAGAAATCCAATTGAATTGGTGGTCTGATTGTTCTTTAGGAGTTCTCTTCAAGTGTTAAGTAAAACCTTGATCTTGCCACAGTATTTTGCAAATAAATAAAAAACAACCCAAACCCCACAACCCACCACTTGCTCCAACAGCATCTTGAAAACAAGAAACCTGCAGAGGGGCTTTGGACAAGACCCTGTCAGGACTGAACAAGGGGGAATGGCTTTAACTTGGCAGAGGAGAGACTGAGATGAGCCCTCATGCAGAAGTTCTTCCCTGTTAGGGTGCTAAGGCGCTGGCACAGGGTGCCTAGAGAAACTGTGGCTGCCCTGTCCCTGTGTCAGTGCTCAAGGCCAGGTCGGATGGGACTTGGAGCAACCTGCTAAAGTGGAAGGTGTCCCTGCCTGTTGCAGGGGATTGGAAATGGGTAAGTTTTAAGGTCCCTTTCAACCCAAACCATTCTAGGATTTGATGATTCTATGATAATCAAGAGCAGGATTTTGCCGCACAGTTCTTGAGATCATTTGAGGCACATGAAGCCACATTTCAAGAAATGAAAATAAGATCGGTCGGAGTCATCAAATGCACAGTAAAAAACTCTTTACACTGTTCAAGACGCCATTGTAGGAAAATCATGAAAACTTAATGGAACATATGCTTCTACATCCAAGAAAAAAACCTTTTTGATAGTTCTTCTCATAGGAGAACTGCACAGAAAATGAGACACCCTGTGAATAATGATGATACAACTTACATTTTACTCCAGTGTCAAGCTCAAATGCATGGATAGTTTCCAACAATCCTTCAATTAGTTGCTTAAATCTGGAATTTTCTTTCAGACTTCTGAAATAACATTACCACCAAAATTGTTTTAAGACAAATGTATGATAACAATTCTAGAATTCTGGCTGAACAAAAAGGAGTAAAACTCCAAAGTGGAAAACGGGACAATGAGAAATTGATGCCAAGGAATAACAACACAATTCCCCAAAACAACTCTTACTGTAGGAGTTAAAACTATCAGAAAACAAAGATGTCACAGTTTTCCTCATGTAGGCTTAGCACATAGAAACCAGTTGTAATGACTGAACAGTAACACAGACTATCCTTGACAGTGCAAACATTTGCTAAGAACAGCGTCTTTACCTGCAATAACCTGAAACAAGTTTAAGTGGGGGAAGGCTCCTTCAGAAGGTAACAGCTACCTTAAGAAAAAACTACCTTTTCTTGTTTATTTCAGTCATTTTTAGGGCAATGATTAACTTCTCCTTTGAGTTCAAACTCATCCTCAAGCCCCATTGTAAAGATGAAGTTACCTTTTGGTAACTTCAGTCTTACACAGTGGACACTCTGTCACACCTTTCTTCTTTCCACTGAGGAGTTTGAACATGCAGAACCTGGGGAAAAAGAGAATAATCATGAAGGTAGCAAACCAGAAGAATTTCATTTGTTTTAAACTTGAGCCTAGGCATAAAGCACTTAGTAGAAACCCTTCATTATCAAATTAAATGCCTGCATTCTTATTCTGGTGTTCTGACAAAATTATCAGTTGTGTTTGACACATATAAAACTGCAGCTGTTTCTTATTCAGAATGGATTTTCCCCTCAAATAGCTACACATTACATTATCAAAACACATCAGCACTAAACAAATCTATTTGGAGAAGTAAGAACAGATGGGCCAAGCATTGCCATTGCAAGCCTTCAATCCTACCTGCAGAATATGTGATCGCATTTTGTTGAGACTGGCTCTTTTATCACTTCCAAGCTACAAAGAGAAAAATGAAGAAAAACAAGAGCACAAAGTTACATATAAACCAGGAAAAATAAAATAAGATTCAGAAATACGCACTTGCCTGATCTTAAGGAAAAAAAAAGTCATGGTGGGAAAGAGAACTAGGAAGCATTTTGACAGTTTTTCATTTGAAAACCAGGTATGGTAACAAATACTGTTATTATGTGATATATACAGATCTACCAGCTCTTCCAATCTTTGCCTGCCGCTGGCAAAAAGACTACATTTTCATAAGCTGCCAGTTCAGCAAGGTAGGAAACTTGGTGTTAGAACACCAACACCTTTTTTAAAGCTGACCTCCAGAGGCAAGAGTGAAGGACAGTGCAGTTCTGGTGGCTCCAAGAGCCCACAGGACACTTACGATGTATAAACCAAACAGACAAATGTGTCAACATCAATAAAAAATTAAATTATTCCATTCCTTGCCTAGTTTTCTATTCTAAACACATTATTGTCTAGCACATTGTCCCTGTTACACAGGCAGGAAAACCTTCCACTACAGCAGGTTGCTCCAAGCCCCATCCAACCTGGCATTGAACACTGCCAGTGATGGGGAGCCACAGCTGCTCTGGGTACCCTGTGCCAGCGTCTCACCATCCTCTCAGGGAAGAACTTCTATCCAAAAGCTCAACTCAAGTCAGGTTAAAGCCATTCCCCTATCCTACAGGCCCTTGTCCAAAGCCCCTCTGCAGGTTTCTGGTAGCCCCATCAGGCACTGGAACTCCTCTAAGGTCCCCCATTATGGAGCCTTCTCCACGCTGAATCAGCCCAGCTCTATCAGCCTGACTCCAGAGCAGAGCTGCTCCAGCCCTCGCTGCACCTCCATAGCCTCCTCTGGACTTGATCCAACAGGTGTACATTGTTCTTATGATTAGGGCCCCAAAGCTGTATGCAGGACTGCAGAGGGGTCGCACCTGAGCAAAGGGAGAGAATCCTCTCCCTCAAACTGGTGGTCCTTAGAAACCATTCTCTAACCCAATCAGCTACAAGTTTTTCCTAATCAGAGGATCAACATGTTAGGTTACAACAGAAAAATCAAAATTTATTACAACATATGAGCAAAATGCAGGCTGCGTCTTGCACTTTCTCATTTGAGCTTTACAAAACAGCAATATACTTCACCTTAAAATTCAATTTTCTTTTTATTTTCTGATAACCCATCAATCTTCTAAAGCATTTGAAGAGAAAAAGAGACTAAAATAAAAGCCTCAAACTGTAGTAACATAGATTCCTGTTATTCTCCTGACATACCATATTGGGCACTCCAAGTTCTTCTGCATAGCAAAAAGCACATTTTGTACATCTCCAACAGCAACCACTGACAAGTCCATCTTTCACAGCCAAAACCACACTATAGAGAAAAAGCAAACAGCTTTGGTTCTGATTAGTTGCATCCCTTGAACAGTATTTTGTATCTTGACTCTTCTATAACATGGCAATCAGTACTGAATGCTTGACTGCTCTTTCTTGAGCAAGGCTTTACAGCATCTGTGGAGTTCTTACTCTGAATGCCTATCAAGTCCCTTGCAGTCAAAGCAACAAACATGGAGAGTGCACAGAAACAGAGATACAGTAGACACATGAGAAGAACAAAACCCCAAAGCTTTCTGCGTGGAAAAGAATGCAAAAGAGGAAGCAGGCACGCTCATGAAAGAGCCCCGAGAACTACCGACCCTGACCAGCAGAAGTGAGACCCTACCGCGAGTGCCACCCTTCCGGAACACAAAGACCGCTTGACCCTTACGGGACGGCGGGAGCAGGGTCAGGCCCCGCAGCGAGGCTTATCAGCAGGCACAAGCGAAGCGGCCCAGCGCTCTGTCCGCCACTCTCCGCTCTTCCTGCCCTTACCGCCCCTCCGCCTCAGGGAGAGACCGACGCCGTCGGTGCGGCCCAGCGGGATCCTACCGGGACGCTGCCGGAACCGGGAACGGTGCCGGGGCCCGAACCGCTCCCGGGGCCGCTCCGCCGCCCGCCTCAGGAGCCACCCTCAGCATCGCATTTCGCGCCCTTTCCGCCACCCCGTGACACAACAGCACCTGAACAACCAATCCCATGCAGCAGCCACCGTACGTAGGCACAAAACGCCCTCTTATTAGCTCCTTCCTGGCGCCGGGGCGGGGCTGAGCGGGGCAACGCAAAGCTGATTGGCTCAGATGCTGTCCGTCGACTCCACCCCCCGTGCGCAGGGGCTGGCGCGCTGCATTGTGGGAGCTGCGGCCCCGCCTCGGAAGTGCGTGTCCTCCCTCCGTCTGTTTGTTGTTGTGGTCCCTCAGCGCCTGGCCCCGCCCTCTCCCCACTGCCAACCAATCAGACGACGGGAAGGGATGAGTGCCAGCAGGGACAG
Source organism: Forpus xanthops (assembly GCA_032466535.1). Classification (NCBI taxonomy): domain Eukaryota; kingdom Metazoa; phylum Chordata; class Aves; order Psittaciformes; family Psittacidae; genus Forpus; species Forpus xanthops. Next base: position 16,751 of record JASSUY010035260.1, read on the forward strand.
CCATTAGCGTGGCGCGGAGGGCGGGGGACTGGCCGCGCTCTGGCCGCCATGTTAGGGTCGTCGGGCCGGCGGACGGGTTCAGCGCCTTGGGAGCGCGCCATGGAGCCGCAGGTTGAGCTCCGCGTCTGCTGCCGCGGGGATACCCGCAGCTTCCTCGTGTCGGATCCGCTGCTCACCACGTGGGCTGACGTGGAGGCCATGGTGAGCAGTGTGAGCTGAGGGGGGGACGAGCGCCGCTCCGGGGGGCCCAGTGCCTTCGCTCTCGGCTGCCGGAGCCACGTCCCCCGTTCCGCAGGCTGTTACAGCGGTGCTTTTTGTGTTGTGGCCTCAGTTTTGCTCTTGGCGTTAACGTTGACTTTTGTACTTGTTGCGTACTTGGGAGTGTTTTGGAGCCTTCTTTGGATAAAGCTCTTTACGGGTCGTTTGTTTTTTCCCTGCGAGCTGTGGCTTTAGCTGTGTGCTCTTCTCCACAGTTACGGATTCTTGGCACTGTACCCTTATGCAGTGCAGTTTTGCCTCCTTACTCCCGTTCTTTTACTTATGGAAGTAGATCTGGTACAATAAAGCATTTCTGTTACTTAAAGGACAGTTACCGGAGGGCTGTTTTTGCTGTCTGGATACTGAGACACTGATAAGTTTTTGGTTTCTTGCTTCCTGGTGCCTTGTGTGTGCTAATCTGGAAATAACTGTTACTGGGTCATGTGTGCCTCGACAGTTGCTTATGGAGGTCTGTGTGTCATGTATTTTTTATATTGAAGAGCTCATTGGTTTTATTTCTAATGCTAGTGAAAAGGCCTGTATTGGCTGTGGTTATGATCCCTTTATAATGAGGATTCCTTTATAATAAGGATGTAATAAAGATTCATTCGGTTGTAATGAAGCAGCAGTGATTGAAAAGTTGCATCTTAAGAGTTCTTGGCAGCGTTTTGTTTTCTCTCTTTCAGTTCTTGTCATGTAGCCAATATGTTCCAGTATACCTCATAGGAAGTGCTTGCATTGTGAGTTGCTTATTCACAATGGTCTTCACTCGCTCTATTTCACTCCTCTAGACGAGGTGGTAGTTCAGGTTTAAAATATGTGCTGGCTGATAGAGCCTGCAGGAATGGCTGAACAGGTCAGAGCCCTGCTTGCAGATTTGCTCTATAAGCAAAGTGCTGCTCTTAAGATTGAGGGTGTGGTGTTCCATGGCAATAAGTTTGTCATAGAACCAAGGTGGTGCCAGGGGGGTGTCTCTGCTTTGCTGTGTGAATTACTATTTCAAGGTAGGACCAGTTAAAGTGTTGCCTGTGTTTTAATGCATTATCCAGTGTTTGTTGTCCTAAGGGATAACTCAATCTGTAGTTTTCTTCCAGTTTCAGGGGCACGATCTATGGTACTAGCCAATGTAGATGCAGACCATGGTTTTTTCTTGCCAAGCTGAGTTGGTTCTCTTGTTGCACTCTCCAATTAATTTGGGATATATCACTGGAAGAAGCTGTGCATAGCACATTCATTGCAGAATGTACGTAGCTATGGCATTGAAGTGCTATGTAGGTCTCAGCCATCTGCTGCCTTCTAAGGCTGACAGTGTTCTTATGTGAGGTCCAGGCTAGCAGAATATGTCTCAGATATATCAGGGGTTCAGAGAGAGTTTCTGTGGAGAAAAGTCCAGCTTGAAAGGTAAATGATACCCAAATGCATGTAAGCCTCAAAGGCTGTTATTCAACATGGGGGGGGGGGGGGGAAGTGCCTTTGTTTATGACTCATTTGAGACTGGTCAGCTTGTATGAACTGGTGCTTTCTAATGTAAAAGTTAGTATGTAGTGCTTATTAGCTTTAGGCATGTCTGGTGTGATTGAGGTCCTAACAATGAGCTTGTCCCCTTGGAATGGAAAGGTTGTTAGTGTTTATTTTGGGGTAAACATTAACTGGGAAAGGGGAATCATGAAAGAAATAAAGCTTTTTCTTTTCATTATAGGAATTAGTCAATGTTGGAGGCATTGGGAGGAGTTCAGCTCCAGAATGGGTTTTGTAGGACAGTATTTTTTTCAATGGAGAAGCTGAAGGGAGGTCTGGAAGGGGGAAAGCATTAATCATGATTAACTGAAAACATCTTCAGTCCTATCTCACTGTGCTTTTGTCCTCCTTTTTCCTTACAGGTTAAAGTTTCATTTGACCTGGACAACATTCAGATCAAATACATTGATGAGGATAGTGATGAGGTAAAATACCTTCCACTCCACCCTCCCTGCACTGATGTGAACCTTCCTGCCTTTTGATAATTTGCAGTGGGTCCTTCAGGAATGTATCTTATGCATCAGGGTTTTTTTTTTTTTTTGCCCCTTTGATAAGAAAACAGTTGTTAGTCTTGTGGCTTCACTCATAATGTAGCATACTTACTTCAAATGCTTTTTTGAAAGCTGCCGCCTTTCTTTTTTCCATCCCATAGAAACAGCCAGTGCTTCTGTGTGTTCTGAGGGAGAAATGCTTCTGTTGGGGAATTCTTATTTGTCATTTGATAAGAATAAAGTAGTGGTAACCGTGCTTACAGCCATGGGAAGGACCTGTCTCTTCAATCTGTGTTCTTGCCTCTGAAAAATGTAGGTCTTCCGTCATGAGCATATGTTCAGCTCAGTGATCTGGTGTACTCAAATCCTCTGCTTGTTTTATGCAAATGCTGTAATCTCCAAGCAGATTACTGAGTCAGAAAACAAATTGGTTACTTCTGGCTGTCTCTGTTGAGTAACTTCCTGCTTGGCATAACCTCACCCTCCCATATTCTTTCTGTTATCTAAAGAAGAATGTAGCTCTGGAACAGAATGTAACTGTTGTAAACTCTGTTCCATTACTTGGTTTGTAACTTTGCTGAATTGCAGAGATAGGATCTGTATTTTTATTTCTTTTTCCCCAAAGGGGAAATGTCAAGATACTTCCAGCAACACTACAGGGAAAGATTTGCCCCCTTATTTTCTAGCCTGTATCTATATAAAGATACGGATGCATTTGTTAAAGATGTTTTTAAAATACCAATAGAGTGAATCATGCAATGCTGTAGTGATTAAATAGCTTCATGTATTAGTAACTTCTGTGTACAGAATGGATAAATGAGCACCTGCAGATGATGGGTTGGACTTGTATCTAAATCATGAAACACTTCACAGTTGGGCATTAGAAGTAATTGGGTCCCACCTGTGTGTACTTGTATAGCAGTACCAGTGCTAGCTTACTGCCAGTAGATGAGATCATACCTGTTCTGGCTACTAGTAAGTGTAGAGCCCTTTGTTAGTGCACAGATCTAGTGAAGAACATGCTATGCTCCAGAACACCACAACATTGATGAATGATTAAGGGTGGCATCAGTAACAAATATCTGAAGGAGCGGGTACTTTTATTCTGAGAGCATGTAAATGTTCAGAGAACTGTAGAAATGCATTCATGTCTGTTACTGTTATTTCTCTTTGCAGGTCTCTGTGAATAGCAAAGGTGAGCTGCTACTTTACTGAAGTGAAATTGGTAGCCAGACCCCAACTGATGTTTCTGGAGAAGCAATTGAGAAGGCTTACTCTTTGATTTCTGGGTTTTGTGTATCCTTGGGCATCAAATCCTTCTGGAGGGAAGGAGGTTTCAATCCATAGGACCAAATTGGAAATGACTGGATTAATGAAATGTAAAATCTCTTGGCTGTTAGAATATGTTTGCTTATTGCTGTATGTACAACTTTCAGTAGCACTAGTAAAAGGGTTTACACAAGGTATGGGAGATGCTTCTTACTGTAGGGGTCCCTAAGTACTGTGTGCTAAACTTACCTGCTGCTTGAGACAGGGACAATTCACATTTCTTTCCTTTTTTTTCTTTAGAGGAATATGAAGAAGCTCTGAAGGTAAATGCTCTCTTTGACTCCTTGGGTTTTGGTTTCCAGTATATTCATCATTCTGCAATTTGAATTGGTTGATTTTACATAGACAAAAGAATTGCTTTCCTTTATATTTCAGCTGTGCTATATTAGTGCTTTCAACACTTTGCTTATGGCCTTTCAAACCTGCTAATAGGTTCAAAATGAGCATAAATTATAACTTGCTGTAGGTTCCTGGGTAGAATATCTGTTTACTGGTCATCTGAGCAGCTTTATTGCAGGGTGAATAATTCCTGCAGTAATATTTGCATTCTCTTCATTTTGCTTATAATCAACTTTCTAATAAGCATATTGGTAACCTGTAAGAAAAGCAGAACAGAACATTGAACATCAGCTGACTGGGCTTGGCGTTTCACTGGGTTTTCCTTTGGTTTGGGTGTCAGTCTTTCACCAGCCTGTGCTGTGTTTTACATGATTTTCTATGTTGGTTGTAAGTGCTGTAAATATGGTAGTTTCATATGCTATTTATTTAGATTGCAGTTAAACAAGGAAATCAGCTTCAGATGAATGTGTATGAAGGAAACTCTTCTCTGAAAGAAGCTTCATGTTCTCTGCAACCACATGAGAAAACTGGAACAGCAAAGTTGGCCCCTCTTAAAGAGGAGAAGAACCTTCCTTTTCACTATTCTGTGCTAGCTCAGGGGTTAGAGAAAGACTTAAAAAATGAAGAGCTGGCAAATCAGGTAGGAGGCAGACCTGAATTATGTATGCATTAAAACAAAGAATTTGTAAGTGTAAGTCACTTCACAGACTGATTGTTATCTTTACCCATGCATGAAACCTCAGAGTGCAGAAGCTGGTCTACATTTTCAGCTACCTGCACCCTTTGTAGCTTGTGAAAGTGTTTGAATGTCTTCAAGCTATTTTGATGCTGTATTTGGAATTCGGCATTGATGCAGAATTACACTTAAATGCTAACAATGCAGAAACCTCTCAGGAGAATGTCCGGTTTGGTGTGTTGCTTTCCCACTGTGTTCCAAATAACTGGAGATCTGCTTTTTTTTTTGTCAAGCCACATAAGAGCTGTTCCCATGTATTTGGCTTGCTGGGGTGAGGGGTTTTGCAGCTTTGCATACTTGAGGTTGGTGACTTATTTTCGTGGGTTTTCTTTCCCCAGCCAAAGTTAAATCACAGTAGAACAGGAAGAACAAATGAAAAACCTCCAGAATGGTTTACTAGCTACCTGGAAACAGTAAGTATGTTTTCCTCATGAATTTAGTCTTCTTAAAGGAATACAGAAGAGGGTGTGGGTAAAAAAGATCCCTGTGATGCCAAACTGTTCATCTGAATACACTTGCTTTCAGCACATGTGACTAAGAATCTTAAAGGATATTGAGGAATTTAATCCTTTTGCTTTTGTGGTGATAAACGGAAGGTAGATGTCTGTATGGCTGCACAGTGTAGGTGTTACCTTAAAAAGAGCTTGATATGTGCCACTTCTTGTGCAAAGTGGATTGTTTGATTTATGCACTTGGTGGGTTTGAGTGTGGGTTTAAGTAGCTCCCATGATAGAATGCTTGTTGCACTCCTGGTAGTTGTAGGAGCTTCGCTTGTGATGAGAGAGAGCAAGAAATACAGTCTTGGTGTTGGATGCTCTGGTTTGACCAGTTTCAGTAGGGTGATACTTAGTTTCCTAGACTTGGAGTAGAGCTTTTGGTGACCTTGCTTTTCTTGATTGTTCAGTTTAAGAAAATACTTCGAGGAGACCATTGAGTACAACCTATAGGTTAATAAATTGTGGGTGCTAAGTTGTTTCCAACGGCTAATAAACATAACTGAGAGGCAGTTACATATGAATGCTTCGAGTAAATTAGCTAGTGAGTTCAGCCTGGAGGAGAGAAGGCTGTGTGGGGACCTCATAGCAGCTTTCCAGTATCTGAAGGGGGCCTATAGGGATGCTGGGGAGGGACTCTTCATGATTCTTGAAACTGAAAGGTGCAGTCTACAATAGTATGTGCATTTTTATTTAAGCTTTTTTTCTCAGTCTCCCTTCCTTTGCCACCTTCTTATACAAACAAAAAGATGGGGGACTTGGTGGCTGTATTTAAAACATCCCTGGTGGACCAAACCTAACGCTAGTGACTGCAGAGGGGATTATTTGGGTTAATATCTCAGCCATTAGTTTCCTTCCCTTTGTGTGAAGCTATGGAAGAGCCTGAATATTGTAAGTAGGAGTATAGGATTTCTGAATTTTTCTTGCGAAAAGCTCTGGGCTGGTATTTTCTAAAACACAAATCCCCTTTGAGGAATGTGATGCTTGTTTAATTTCATCTGGAATGTGCTGGGGGGATGGGAAGCGGATTCTGAGCTGCTTTATGGTTTATGTATTGGGAGATTTGGGGCAGTGTTATCTAACATTTGAAGCTGCATAGGGGGGTTTCATCCCTGACTACTTTGTTTCCAGTTTAGGGAACAAGTAGTTAAGGAAACTGTTGAGAAGCTGGAGCAGAAGCTATATGAGAAGCTTGCTCAGCAGAATCAGCCTCCAGATTTTCCTGAGAGCACTATTACAGCAGAACCTCCAGTCTCAGAGAGCCAGGCAGGGGATAGCAACCAGTGTGACTGGCTCATCTCCTGCTGCAACTGCCAGGCCCGGATCGTCGGAGTTCGTTACCAATGCAGGTAGAATATGATGAGAGATGGGAGTGTGGGAAACCTGACATGCGTGTGAGTCTGAGAAGTTGTCTTGGTCTTGCAGACTTCTAGCTGCAGGATGCTGTACGTCTCATATCATGTAATATGTGTCTCAAAGAGCTTATGTGCTCTGTTGTGACTAGACCTTATCTGCATAAGAACACGGTTAATACTGTTTTGAGGAAATGTGATTGTTAAAGCAATGAGAGAACTTTGTAACACTTGCTGCATTTTCAAACACTCATTAACCTTTTTTGCGTATAACGTGCAATAATGGTAAGGAAAATGTTCTGTTGAGCTAAATAAACAGAAAAGCAAGCGAAAAAGGGCAAAACCTACATCCACCAGTGTACAATAGTCTGTTCTGTCAGTCAGTGAGGTTGAGGCAAGTCATGCTTCTCTTTGATGATCTCACTGTTGTGAGTTTAATAATGTGAAATAGATTCTGACAAGAGTCTTAAGTGAGGTGTCAGAAGTGAGATTTTCATTTGAAGGAGGCAGTTGCTGTAGAGGTCAGCACTTTAGGACTAGGCAGAGCAGTGAATGGAATGGCAGCAGGAGGTTTCCTGTGGATGTTTGTTTTCCTTGCTGGCAGGAAATGCCAGTCCCTTTTTCACCAGTCCTGCAGGGCCAATCTGCTTTGCATCCATGAATGCTTCGATTGATTTATTCTCTATGTTTTTAGAAATATGATGCTGTTTCTGGCATTGGATTTCAGTAGAATGTTTTATCCTTCATAGCAACAATTGCTAGTCACTCGTGCTAAAGGAAGCATTGGTTATTTTTTTTTTTTCAGTATCTATTCAAGAAGGAAGTGGGAGCTATGTTGCAGTTTTGCCAGGAAGAGAGATCTATATATTCCAGATGGCTCCAAATATTGATGTATAAGTGAGAAAACCAGCTTATGTTTCCCTCAGGCAGTGTTTCCGATGCTAGCATGTTACAAAATCATTGCTCTGCAGAAATTTATGACTTAATTATTCAGTGTCTTTTTCTGTGCATTAATTCTTTGCTTCTTGGTAACCTTCTGCATCTTCTGCTTTGCAGCCTTTGCCCAGCCTACAATATCTGTGAACTGTGTGAAGCAGGAACATATGCACATGATCCTAATCATGTCTTGCTGAAGCTGCGAAGACCTGTTCTATGTGTTGCTGAGAATTACAGCCTTGCAGAGTTCTCCCCTCGCCTGCCTACTGCTCTGGAGCAAGTTAGGTAAATGGTGGCACCTCTCAGTACCTAAAAGGATTATCCTGATAGCAAAGGGGGGTTGATGTTCAGCTTTTAGTTTAGATTTATTGATAAGGAGAAATGGAAATGGTACTTGGACTTCATTGTGAGTAGCAGAAAGTAGCTATAGACTTACAAATGGCCTAAGTCATGAATCTTACAGTATTTTTAATAACAAAGTACACAAGACAGAATGTTGTCATAGGCAGCTAACTCTGAGAGCTTGCTTTTTCTTGAGCATACTCTAATCTGCCTTTACGTTTGTTCTTTCACTGAAGCCATTCAAAATATCTTCACAAGCAACTGTGAAGATGTTCTTTTAAAATATCTGGTATCCAGTCTAGAAGCATGAGGCATTTCCTGAAGTGTTCCCTTGGAGACTAAAGCTGTGTTGGGTAGAGCTGAATTCTAATCAGCTTAATATATTATAACAAGGTGGCTTATTCTCTCTGCAGGCTCCAGAAACAGATGGACAAAAGGTTTCTGAAGGCAGAAAAGCAAAGATTACGAGCAGAGAAGAAACAGCGAAAGGCAGAGGTCCGAGAGCTGAAAAAGCAGCTCAAATTGCATAGGAAGATTCACCTGTGGAACTCTGTCCACGTACTGGAAACAAATGGCTCACCTACTCTGAAATCTGAGAGTCTCCAACCCAACACCTTCCTGTAAGAGATGTTAGCTGAGCATTTCTTAGTTGTGCTGTCTGATCTTTTCTGGTGAAACCAATTTAAGGTAACAGCAGGAGCTTATGTGAAAGTGTCATTTGTCAGTGGACCCTGTGAGAATTATGTCTCAGTGGAATGGGTGAGGTGGAATGTTCTTCCTGGTTTTACCTGGGAGGAGAGTAGGAGAAGAAAAAATCCAGCTGATGGTTATTACCAGAAATGTACATATTGATACAGACTTAGGAGTAAGGGGAGTGCCTGGGGAACACATATACAGCCAGGCATGTGCATATGGTGTAAAGGAATGTTACTGTCAGTCTCTCTTTCTGCTGTATGGTCTTTGGATTAATTACACGGTGTGTGCTCGTGTGCAGTAATGTTAATTTCTTTTTCTGTGGTCTTAGGCTGAGGATCATGAGCAGCCTTTAAATTTCCCATCGCCTTTGGTTTTAAGAATGTACAGCTGTAAAACTGTGTTTAGACTTTAGCTGAAAACAGTAGCTGCAATGTTAGAGTTTTGCAACACTTCTAGAGATAGCAGTTCTCTAGAATCTTCTAGAGATTCTAATTAGATTTAATTAATCTTCTAATTAGAAGATGAGCTAAATGGTCTCTTAGCCAGTCAATAGCTGAATGACTTTCTCAATTTTGATGGGGTTTTGGTGTGTTTTCTGTTTGTTTCTTCCCTCAATCCCAGGAGCCCTACTCAAGCCTTCCAAGCAGTTGTCCCAACACTAAGTGCAGTGTTTGTGGATGAGAACTTGCCAGATGGGACTCATTTGAAACCAGGAACAAAGTTTATCAAACACTGGCGAATGAAGAATACGGGCAGTGTGGAATGGAGCTCAGACACAAAGGTATCTTGCTTTTGCTATTCTACACACTAAAATAGTTCTTGAAGGTTATATTTGCATGCAGTAGGAATTTGAATTCTCTGTCAGAACCTGTTTAGGATTTCATTTGTCCTCTTAATTCACAAGCTGGAAATACTGGGACAAAAAGTTGTCTAGGTACTGCTTACAACTGCAGACTAGAGGAGGAAAGCAATTAACATCCCTCAACATGTCTTCCAGTGCTATTATGTTACAGTTCAACCTTGTTTACAACATGTGTTGCTTTTCTGTCTTTAAAAAAGCCTTTCTTCTGTGAGTGAGGGCACTCATGATGAAAAATAGGGCTATAATCTTACTTCGTGGTGATAGTGACTAATGTGAGAATGTTTATTAGCATAGTCTCTTCTCCATGCCAGTATCTACAAGGTCATTCAGAAGAGGAACTCTGAGTGCTCCTTCCTGCCCAGTATGTAGAGAAGCTTGCGAAGTAAACTTTTGTTTTTCCTATTGTATATTTCAGTTGAAGCTCATGTGGGGAAACCTGACCTTGGCATCGTCTGAAAAGAAAGCTGTGTTGGTGCCATCTCTTCCATCAGGACAAGTAGGAACTGTTTCAGTTGAGTTCGTAGCTCCTAATATAGAAGGAACTTACACCTCTCACTGGAGATTGTCACACAGAGGGGAACAGTTTGGGCCCAGGATCTGGTGCAGTATTGTGGTGGATCCTTCCCCGGCTACTGAATGTCTAGAAAGCGATGGGAAGGATCCTGATTCCTGCCAGAAGGATAAAGCTTCCAGCACCAAAAAGGCAAGTAGCTCGTCCACTGTTGGGGTGATTCTGAATTGCATAGGAGAAGGAGCAGTGTGTCTTGTTTAGTGCAGTGGCATAGTGTCCTTAGCTATATTGATTTCCAGGGGATTCTTTTAAGCTGTTTGCTTCTAACTTCTATTTGCATATGCAAGTTCTTTTTGACAGACATGGAACTAGTTGTCAGTCTGTTGCAGATTTTTGTCTAGCTCTTTGACTGAACTGAAACGCTGCGGAGTTCTCTTTACATTAGATCTTGTCCTCATGACTCTAAAATGAGTTGAGAAAAATATCTTTCAAGTCTCTTGTGTTCCTAAACACAAAATTCAGGCTCTATGTTTCATGTAACTGTTTTATTTGTGCATGAGGTGCTTCCAGGACATCACTGTTTTTTCATTTTGCAGGATGTTTCTTTCAAGCCAGAAGGAGGTGCTCAAGTGATGGGTGAAATCATGGAGCAGGTTGAAATACCTCTACCAACTATTCCTTTAAAGGTCAAAAATCTCCCAAGTGAGAGAGAATTTTATATCCCATCTGTTGACCTCCTCACTGCACAGGTAAAGTGCTTAAACCTGCCTAGAGATAAAGCAAAGCAGCTTTGGCTTGATCTCTGGGTACATAAACACCTGTAAGAACAAACCAAAACCTTCTGAAATGTGAAAGAGCCACTGTATTTTCAGGAAGTATATATTACATTTGATATTGCAGAGCTACTTTCTTAGCTTGCTATTTGGGACTGTCATAGGGACAGTCTTAAGAGTCCATGGGGTCTTTCTCTGGCCCCTGACAAGGGAGGGGCCTCTTGTTCCCCTCGGCTGTGTGCCACGTTCTATGATGTGGATGTTATGGGAAAACTGCTGTCTGGAGATCATGCTGAGTAACAAAGTGAGCTCTTTGTAAGTTAATGGGATTTGATGCCGGGAAGCACAGTGTAGGGTTTCATTCGGGGTTTGCTGATGAGAACTCTGGTGTTTCTTTTCGTAGGACTTGTTATCCTTTGAGCTGTTGGACATTAACATTGTGCAGGAGTTGGAGCGAGTGCCACACAATACTCCTGTTGGTAAGGTTCTCACAGTCTGTGTGCTGTCTAGCACAGACAGTTATGCTTTGTAGTTTTCAGTCTTGGCTTGTTTTCAGCTTCACATTCTCAAGGCCATAAGATTACAGAACTTGAAGGCTGCTGTTTTCTTAGCTCACCTAGTGCTGGTGTACTGCAAAGTTAGTGATTAACTTCACTATAACTGATCTTCTGTAAGACAACTGAGTTTCTTCTGTCTTGGAAGACTATCCCTTAGAAAAGGATCGTTTCTTATAAAGTTGTCACCTGGAGAAGGAAGGTTCCTACTCTCTTTGCTACTTTTGTTTTTCAGACATGACTCCCTGCATGTCCCCTTTGCCACATGATAGCCCCTTGGCGGAGAAGCCTGGCTTAGGTCAGATAGAGGAGGAGAACGAGGGGAGTGGATTTAAACCAGTGATTGGTAAGCAGGAGTCAGGGGGAGCTTGGATGTGAGGGGAGGAGCATATTGACATGTGTGCAGTCAGCAGACAGTGTCTAAAAAGAACTCCAACTCATGTCTTCTGTGGAAAACCAAAGCAGTTGTTTGCCTCCTAAACCTGTGGTCTGATGCTGCTCTCTGATTGTAGAAGTTGGAGCATAATACATGTAGAATTCAGAAATACAAATGTTTCCCTTCATTTGTTGAACCACTAAATTGGTGGGAGAATGAGCAGTTCGCCCATGATTGGAGTAGGTTATACTCAAACATGCTGGGTGTAGTGCCCATGCTTCTTGGTCACTTTCACATTCAACTTGAGCTGAATTACAAGAGCTTTCCATTTTTGAAAAGCATTAACACAGACTCAGTGTTAACCTTGATGAGCCTAAAAAAGCCTTCTTGCACTTAACATTTCCTTGAAGTGGTATTAGAATAACCTATTGTTTCCCTTTGGAAGGAGTGAGGGAAGCCTGCTTTCCTGCAGATTCTTGTCTGGTGAAAGCAAAAGCTGAACATTCATTGAATCAGGAGGAAGGGGAAGAAGACATGAGTGGGACTCAATTTGTGTGTGAAACTGTCATTCGTTCCCTAACTCTGGATGCTGCACCTGATCATAAGCCCCCCCAAAAGAAGAAGGTTCTCCAGAGTAAGTTCTTTCTCTGCTGCCTTCTGTGGCTTTACTTCTGTGCAGTCAACTATTGGCTGCAAATGGCTCTGTTGTGCAGGTGGTGATACTGCTTTGCTTTTCTTGCTTGTTTTATTAGAGTCTTCACAAACACTACAGGACACCTACAGTTGTAATACAATAAATGAAGAATCTTCTGGGATCAAAGCTAATTCGACTTCCAAAAAGGAAGCAAAGATCCATCAGTCAGAGGCAATGACAGAAAATGACTGTGGTAAGTAAACTAGGTTTGGTTTTAAGGTAAAGCTGTAGAAAGGGCTAAACAAAAGAAAACGAGGTATAAAACCATCTGACGCTGTTCTAGGACATCAGGAAATGGGTGTCAGTACTTGAAACAAGCAGCTGTTTTAACTGCTGCTTAAAAAGATCAGTGAAGTTTCCAGGACAATACTGACCTTGTGCTAGCCATACAAAATGGACAGTTGTTAATACTTCACTTTCCTTCTTTATTTTTCTTTCCTCTGTTAGGGGACCTCCCACTATCTGGTGAGAGAGCAGACGCCTGTAGTGATACTGGCAATTCTGATGAAGTTGATGAGAAGGATGATATCCAAAGTCAAGGCTCCTCTGCTTCATCAGAAGATTATATCATTATTCTCCCTGAGTGCTTTGACACCAGCCGTCCTTTAGGGGAGTCTATGTACAGTTCAGCTCTTTCCCAGCCCAGTTTGGAGAAGACAGGAGAACCTGAAACAGGAGCAGAGAATCCAGAAGGGGGAAAGCAGCCACAGGTCCAGAGTGTCACTGATATGTTGACAGCTTCACAAACACTGGCTGCCGAACTGTTAACCCCAGAGGTTGCAGACACCTTAACCCAGACACAAAGGTATGCTTCTTGGGCAAGAACAAAATGGTTATTTTAATGTTGCTGTAGAGTCTGCAGATGTTGTGCTTTAGTGTCCAAACAGAAAGAGTTGTAACAAACATGTTTATCTCATACTGGAGATAAATCCTGCACCTTTTTAGATAGCCTGTACTCGCTGCTGAGGGAGTGCAAGAGGCATGTGAAACTTTTTCTTTTTTGTGATGATCTTGACTTACTGGCCTGTCTACATGGAGAATGAAAGGAGTAAAAGCAATTTTTTGGCCTTATGTTCTCAGGAATCTTGCATCTCCTCAGGATCATACGTTCCAAGAACCAAACATACCAGCTTCAGAGAATCTCTCCTCCGCTTGTAATCAAACAAGAGAAGGTACTGACGGTACTTTGGAGGGATGAATCCTATTGTTATCGCTTATTCCTTATGCCAAGGGTTGCATTGGGTACCTTGTTATTCTTCAGAGCAAAAATCTACCAAGTTATGATTTTTTTTTTTTTTTCCTCTGGCTGCTGAAAATTTACTGTGTAGAAGATTTGAATAAAGAAAGAATTGGTTTTGTGGATCATTGAAGAAATAGAAAGAAATGGTAGGATGGGACTTGGAAGTACTTGTAGATACCTGGAAAATGACCTTGCTCTGGAGCTAATGAGCTGTATATTTAAGCTGCTGTTACAATCACTGGGAGCTCAGGTTTGTCTCATGTGGAAGTAAACACCCACTGACATGTCGGCCAAGTGACTGAGACTTTTGCTTGTTTTGACTGCAGTGAGAATTTAGTTAGAATCTTGATAACCAAATGTGAAAGTATTAATTTTGGATTTAATACCACTCCATTATCTGCATATTGTATCTCTTCAGCTTTGCATTTACTGGACATGTTGATATTTGTTTCCTCCTCTTCCAGAACCCAATGGTGAAGACAGTCATGGACCAGGATCTTCTGGATTTTTAACTAGTAAACGGAAGTGCTCAGAATACCCAAGGTAATGAAGCTGTGACTTCACAAATACTGTTCTAAACTGAGAACTGCTAAATTTGCTAAATTAGACCCCTAGGAAAAAATACTGTCTCTGGCAGGTTTCACTTGGTGTTCTCCAAAAAGCCTCACCTCTTCAAGGAAACATGCTGAATTACAGAGTACTGTACTGTCATATGATCTTGGTGTCTGCTTAGACACAAGAATGAAGGATGTAGAAGTGTATGAAGAGGTGTCAAACTGAACTCTTCTAAAAGTCTGGATTTTTTTGTGGAATATCTCAGGATTCTTAAAATGGAGATTTTATAAATCATCTCCATTAAGCACCTGAAGATAATGACACTGGAGGAGTAGGACAAAACACTGAGTGGAATATTAAGTAACTTGAAGATACTCTGACCTGAATGGATGTGTCATATAGATCAGTCCCCAGACAGCAGTAATTCCTCTGGATCACAGGCTTTTCTCTCCCCAAGAACTAAATCTCCATTGGCACATCAACAGGGAAGAGCCTTGGATTTCACATGAAATGCATACTTTATTGACCCTGGAGTAATGGCTGATTTTCTCTGCAGATACCCTCAAGGAAGCAGCATTGCAGGAGAACTTGTTAAAGGTGCTTTGTCGGTTGCTGCTTCTGCCTACAAAGCATTGTTTGCTGGACCACCCACTATAGAACAGGTAAGTCTCTTTCCTGTATACTAAGAGTGTTTCATAGAATGCCAACCTTATAGTTCCAGGTGTATGTTTCGTAAATGTATTGAGTTTGTATATAGGACTTTATGCAACAGTTGAATGTTCAGCTTAGTGGCATCCCTTTGAAGTATGCTGCTTCATGAGGAGGCAGGGTAATACATACTATGGGGACATGTCTCTCACAGCCTCATGGAAGAGCAGTAATCATCTTTTTGTAAGCAGTGAATATTAGCAGCTTAATTGCGAGCATAAGGATCTCTGTGCTTTAATTATATTCCGGAGTAGTGCTTCAAATGGGAAAAAAAATCTCTTTTTATAGCTTATCTTCCTTTTGTTTCCAGCAGCCTGCAGCTACAGAAGAGCAAACTGCCACTCTTCTTTCCAGTCTGTGTGAGATGGGGTTCTGCGACAGGCAGTTAAACCTCCGACTGCTGAGGAAACACAACAATAACATGGTTCAAGTGGTAACTGAATTGCTTCAGCTTGGCAACAGTGACTGGTACAGTGGTAGGTGCTGAACCTTCCTAGTGGAGGAAGGAGTCATCTTCATTGAGTAAACTCTCCCAGAACACCACACCAGTAGCAGGCTGTGCCTCAGCTGTGTTCTCTTTGGAGCTGTGACTACAGCTTTGGCTTTTCTGTGAGCTTTTGACTTTTTGTTTTTCTCATGGAAATGTCAAAGAGTGCTTGTCACAGCATCTTAGGAGTTGGAGACCAGAATATCACCTTTGATTTGGACCTCACAGAGCTCATGAGTAGTTTAAGTCTCTAATTTCATACCAAATCCTTTTGTCAGGGATCCTTGTAGAATTCCTTAAACTTCCACCTAGATGAGAACTTCCTCTCTTATCATGTGTAAGATGTTTCTCTTTTAGGCAGCTGGAAACTTATTTTGTTGACTTTTAACAAGCTTTGGACTAGGAACCAATGTAAAATGCTGCTGTACAATGTAGTCTTGCCTAATTTGCGAGAGATGCCCACAACTAGCAAGTTGTTTCTTCTGGTACAATGTAGTTATTGATTTGTCCGATGCATGATAGTAATGAGACAGACTTAAACCTTACAAATGGTTTCTAGAGAACAGGGTTGCTCAGACACAAAAGCCATCTTAAACCATCAAGCAATTTCTGAAAAGTCTGAAAGTGGAATCACTGTTAAAGTAAGAATACCAGAATGTAACAGCATGAAGCAGGAGGAGTGAATTTACCAGCGGCAATAGAACCAGCTCTAATACTGATAGCACAAAGCATATCTCTTAGAGGAAAATACAGCTTACATAAAACATTTTGTTAAAATGGAATGTGAGGGAAGGAAAGGCCTTTGAAAGAATCTTTTACAGGCTTGTTGTAGAAATGTTAGAAGTCTTTGTTTCAGTGTAGTGCAAACCTCTTGTGTTTAATACCACACAGAAGAATTGAGGCAAGTGTAGAAACCCAGAGCTGGAGTACAAATTCTGGTGATGTTTAGGAATGGGAAGAGTGCTTGAGGCAGGGACTGCGTGACTTGTGTTTCAGTTTGAACAAGGCATTAGCCAAAGCAGTTTTATGAGTGCGGTACCCTGTGGTGGTTCTAGTTGCTCCTGTATTTCCACAGATGTGTTTGTAGGATCCATTTTGCTTGCAAGATTTTGGTTTAGATGCCCACATTTAATTTGTAACTGTTAATATTTCCCTTCTAAGTGCATTGAGAGGTTTGATTCTAAGGCATCACGGAGACCAGCAGCATATGCTGCTGCACAGTGGTGTACCTGGAGGTAACTCCTCAGTCTGGTCCCTTTGGAGGTGACAGCAGTGTTGACTGTGTTCTTGCTTTCAAGCAGACTTTTCCTTGCTGCAGGAAAAGACCATTGATCCTAAACTATTTTCTGTTATTGCTACTTCGAGTCAAGGTGTTCCTGTTGTGTCACCCTGTAGCTGAAGCACTATCAGGATTGTGACTGATTGGGTGATCAGTAGTAGTAAGTTTTTAAAAGACATAATACCCTTGGAGATAAGAGATGATTAGACTAAGTGAAGAAAATAAAATGTATCATACCATTTCTGTTTTAAACCTATTTTTATAGATTGTAGGGGAGATACTCGTAAATGCTTATTTTGAAATACAGTAGAACTATTTTGCAGTGTTTCCCATCTCTGTACACCAGTACAACTGTCTGCTGGGACCAGGTAAAGATCATTCTGTAACTTGGAACTACTGGTGTTTTTCTCACCTGCACTTATGTATACTGTTTGCTGCCTACTCAAGAATGAGGAGGAGGAAGGATGTGGAGGAAGAACAGTAGCTGATGATGTTTTGGAGCATGGAGTGGTTATTTGCTTTGATCTGTAGTGCCCAGCAGAACATGAGCTCTTTCTGTGTGTACCTTCTTAACTCGGCCTGTTGAAGTGTTCTGTAAATGAACGAAGCACTACAGCATTTGGGGAGGAGCATTTCATGGCAGAGTGAAATGTGAAGTGTGAGATGCTGTTTTCCATATGTTCATTTCTAGTAGGGTTTAGATAATGAATGGTCAGGCTTAAGATAGAGATCCCTCTGGCTTTGTATATTTTGTTAATGGATGCATGGAATAATTTATAATATATTCTATAGTGCAGATGTGACTTCTGTATCTTATTTGGGGTAAGCGCCTTCAATGTCAACTGTGGTGAGAGGGAAGCAGGGACAGGGCCCCTTTTCCTGTGCCCTAACCCCAGACCTCCTGCCCTGTGGGCTTCTCCGAGGTACGGATGCTGGCCAGAGTGCTCGAAAGCCTGGCTCTGGCTGCTGTACCACTCGGTGGTGGAGCAGCTTCTTAATCAGCAGGTATCTGGGCATGGAGGGAAATGGGAGACTTGATGGGAGAAGGCATTAATGGACGGCGGAGCTGTGACCAGAAGGAATGAACCACATCGACTTCAGCAGCATCCTGCCCCTGGGCTGGGACAAACAAGCACAGGCTTGGGGCGAATGGATGGAGCAGCCCTGAGGTGAAGGACTTGGGGGTGTTGGGTGAAGAGAAGTTCCCTGTGGCCCGGCTTCGGTGTGCGCTTGAGCCCGGACCGCCCCGTGTGCTGGGCCGCACCCGCAGAGCGTGAGCAGCAGCTCAGGGAGGGGATCCTGCCCCTGTGCTGTGCTCTGGGAAGATCCGCTG
This sequence comes from Forpus xanthops, assembly GCA_032466535.1. Lineage (NCBI taxonomy): Eukaryota > Metazoa > Chordata > Aves > Psittaciformes > Psittacidae > Forpus > Forpus xanthops. Next base: position 34,614 of record JASSUY010035260.1, read on the forward strand.
CAGTCCCGGTCCAGGTCTGGGGCAACAGCACAAGGGGGGGACGTGGAGCTGTTGGAGCGATTCAGTCGAGGCGATGCTCCGCGGTTCATCCTGACGCTGTGCCGGTGTCGGCGGCTGAACCGAGGCCTCGGCCCCCCCCACCACGGGCACCGAGAGGCCCCGCCCATTTCCTCCGCAGCGCTTCCGCCGCGGACCGGATGCGGAAGTGCGGCGCGGCCATGGCGGAGCTGGCAGGGGAGGAGCTCGCTCAGCTCGAGTACCTGTCGCTCGTGTCCAAGGTGTGCACGGAGCTGGACAATCACCTGGGCATCAACGACAAGGACCTGGGTGAGCGGCCGTCGCCGTGGTGCGCTGCTGTTGGAGCCGCTCCTGGCGGCCGCGCGCGCTTTGCGAAGGGGCTGTCGAATTGGGGAAGAAAAGGGTTGGTTTTCCTCATAAAACCTGACCTGAGGGGGGGGAAATGCTTCTGTGGGGACTGCTGCCACAGGAGGGGACCCGCTGCTGGTGGGAGCAGCGCTGCGGCAGCCCCGGGTGGAGGTAGAGCCGCGGAACAGCTTCTGCCTCAACGTGAAGCGCTTACACGGCCTCATAATTATTTCTCCTAATTTCCTTCCTGTGTTTTCCCCGCAGCCGAGTTTGTGATAAGTCTCGCTGAGAAAAATACCACGTTTGAGGCTTTTAAAGCAGTTCTTCTGAAGAATGGTGCCGAGTTCACTGTGAGTGAGAGCTGAGCATTACTTACGCGTTCTTGGCCCCGTTTGTCTCATAAAGCTTCTTTTAAAGGGAAAGGGGTGAGATTAATGTCTGCTGTTTTCAAGAGGAAATCTATCTAGCAGTTGAGGATTCTTGCCCCAGCCGGGCTCTCCTCTCCCTCCTGTTTAAAAGCTCATGTAGTCTGCAGAGGGTTCTGCTTGTCTCCTTGAGCATATATAATATGGGAAAGCAACTTCCTGTGAAGGTAAACGTGCTGTAAGTTTTTTTTGTGATACATGAGTTCCTCTGGAATGAGTGTACTTGGATTAAATAGGTGATCATGAAGGTGATTGAAAAAGTCACTTAAATGGAATGATCAGAATAGTTTTCAGATTCACTTTATTACATATTTTTAGGATGTGTCTGTTGATATGTTGTAAAAATGAACCTGATTCTTTGGAATTGCCCTTTTTCTTTGGTGCTGATCAGCCCTCGCCAGTGCTTTCTCAGAATGGAAGCCAGCGTTGCAGTCCTGCTCTAAACTAAAGTGTCTTATTCCATTTTTCAGGATTCCCTTATTAGTAACCTGCTCCGTCTCATACAGACCATGCGGCCCCCACCAAAGTCCTCTACGAGCAAAGGTATGTAAAACCAAAATATGCTTGGTGGTCTTCTAGATTTTGGCCATGCTTAGGGCAGCTGGTGTAGGTACTGCTCTAGGCTTGCAAGGCTTTGTATCTTACTGTGGAGTGGGAGGCTCTCTGTTGTTAGCAGTAGATTAGCAAATCTGTTTAGGCTCTAAAGCCACCTTGAGTGCGCTGTTGGAAGCGTTCATATCTTCCACAGGTTCACTGTGGAATTGAAGGCTCAAGCTTTTCTATTTTGGTTTTGGTTTTTCTTTTCTCTTTTCAATCTCAGATGCAATTGTCAAACCCAAGTCGGAGAAGGAAAAGCTGAAGGAATTGTTTCCAGCTCTTTGCAGGCCAGACAATCCCAATACCAGGGTAAGGTCATGCTTTCAGATTTCTTCTGTATCTGAAAACATTTATGGTGATGTTTCTCTTAGTTTCAAGTTGTCTCAGGGATTTTTTTTTTTCATGTTAGTGTGTTCTTGCTGATGCATGGAAAGAAGTAGACTGTGAGAAATGAAATACAGAAGAGGCAGAAGGTTGATATTATTGCTTATAGTTTCCAAGAATGGTTGTTTCAGCAGTTGCCATATGGAAGCTGTTTTCCAGGGTATCTGGAAGATGAGGCTCTTGTGACATGGAAGTTGTAGTTGAGTCCTTTCTTACATCGTGCTCAAACTCACGATGGATTACAAGCTGGATACATGTTTTGACCATTCAAATGCTCAGAGGGATTTGCTTGTTACATTTCTGTAATAATTTGATGTATTGAGGCAAAGCTTTTTGTATAAAAGTAGAATTGTCCAATATTGTGACTTTACTACTTTTATTCCCCTAGAACATGTATTATGTCCGATCTTTTTTCCTATTACATGCCTTCTGACTAGGCATGTGAGTGGTTATTCCTTACGTAGATCGTTTATCAGCCTTCTTACAGACCAGTTGTCTGTTCTCACAGACTATGCTGGATGAAGATGATGTAAAAGTGGCAGCTGATGCACTTAAGGAACTTGAAGCTCTGATGCCCAGTGCGGACAAGCAAGGCAAGCAGAGGAGCAATGACCACCGGTAGGTTTCTAGCATGTGTCTGGAGAGTGGGTGTTGGCAATTGGTGATCCCTGCTTTCTCTGTTCTCATGTGGTATTTCGCTGCATATATGTTTTGCTTGCTTCTCAGGGCAAAGAAGAAGAGGAGGAGCCGGAGTCGTAGCAGAGACAGGAGGCGAAGCCACAGATCTCGCTCTAGGTCTCGTTCTAGAACTCGAGATAGGAACAGGGGAAAATCCAGATACCGATCAAGGAGCAGAACTCGGAGTCCAAGTAGGGACCATAAAGATCGAGACAGATACATTGAGAGGAGCAATGAGAGATGGAGAGACAAACATATTGACCGCCCCCCACCTGAGGAGCCTGCCATTGGAGACATCTACAATGGCAAAGTCACAAGTATAATGCAATTTGGATGCTTTGTGCAACTGGAAGGACTAAGGTACTTTCTGATGTTCTTAATAAGTCTGATACTGTTCTGTGCGAGTTCCTTTTTCTTTTAGCGTCTTAGAGGTTCTAAGGCTGCAGTAAGGAGTGCTGGGGTTGATGCCAAGATGAAGGTTTGTTCCTCTCAGCAGAGAATGTTCTTGCAAAAGCTAGTTTAGTACACAGTTGACAACAAAATAATGTGAACTCTGAATGATCTTCAGGACTGTCAGAGTAATAATTTATGACATCTCAGGCCCCTCTGCTTCACCTGCAGGAAGCGTTGGGAGGGCTTGGTGCACATCTCAGAGCTTCGTAGAGAAGGACGTGTTGCCAATGTTGCTGATGTGGTGAGCAAAGGACAAAGAGTAAAAGTTAAAGTCTTATCCTTTACTGGATCCAAAACCAGCCTGAGTATGAAGGTATGGAAGGCATTTTATAGTGCTTATTATAAATTTGTGCTGCCAGAATTTTTAAAGATTATCCCTCTTTCAGCCATTTTTAGCTCTTCTTGATGAAAACTAATGCATAACCCCTCAGGGAGGAGTTAACAAACATTGAGTTACTCTTCCATATTTGTGGCCTATTACTTCTTACTCATTTCCTATAGAGTCTTATGGTGTCATGTTCCTAACAAGTTTTTGACTTGATGTGCTACCTGAGTGTCAGCAAACCTCAAGGTGTTGCTGTGTTTGTCTTCCTTTTCTAGTATGAGAAACTAGCATTTTCTGTGTCTGGGCTGGTGTTGGCAGTAGTCTCTCTGAGAAATGTACTCACCTTTTTCTCTCATGTTAGAGGAAGCACTAATGTTATAAGAAGTGCAATATAAATAGACTGATCAATCAATCTGATGTAGGATGTTGATCAAGACACTGGGGAAGACTTGAATCCAAACCGGAGGAGAAACCTGATTGGAGAAACTAATGAAGAAACGTCTATGAGAAACCCAGACAGACCCAGTCACCTGTCCCTGGTGAATGCCCCGGAGGTGGAGGATGACAGCCTTGAAAGGAAGCGCCTCACCCGGATTTCAGACCCAGAGAAATGGGAAATAAAACAGGTGTGTTCTTGTATTCATAGAATCTCAGAATGGTTTGGGTTGGGAAGCAACCTTAAAGCTCATCCAGTTCCAATACCCTACCATGGGCAGGGATACCTTCCAGTAGAGCAGCTTGCTCCATTCCCTGTCCAACCTGGCCTTGAACACTGCCAGGGATGGGGCAGCCACAGCTTCTCTGGGGCACCCTGTGCCAGCACCTCACCACCCTCACAGGGCAGAACTTCTGCCTGAGATCTCCTCTCAGTCTCCCATCTGGCAGGTTAAAGCCATTGCCCTTTGTCTTGTCCCTACAGGCTCTTGTTAGAAGCCCCTCTCCAGGTTTTCTATTGGTCCCTTTAGGTACTGGGAGCTGCTCTAAGGTCTCCCCCAGAGCCTTCTCTTCTTCAGACTGAACAAGCCCATCTCTCTCAGCCTGTTTCCAGAGGTGCTCCAGCCCTTGGACCATTCATTTGTTCCACAATCACAACATTCCCTTGTTCCCATTTTTCAGGTCTTCTTAGTTGCATTAGAACTGAGACCTCATAGGCATGAATTGTGTTTGTTCATGGGGACAAATTCATGTTGTGTTTGTTCTGTTCCCAGATGATTGCAGCTAATGTGCTTTCCAAGGAAGAGTTTCCTGACTTTGATGAGGAGACTGGGATTCTTCCTAAAGTTGATGATGAAGAAGGTACCATTTCCAAATAGTCTTATTGTTGTCAACTCCTTGTGTTTGTGGATGTGTTTTGATTCTGAAAGACCGAATAAGTGCATGTTGAAGGATCTCACAGTTTGATATGAGCTTAAACATCTGGAACTAGAGTTTCTCTAGCCTTATTATTAGGGCCATTTAGATGTGTCCTGTCTGTGCATTCTTATTTGCGGTGTTTCCACAAACTTTCTGAGTATATCATAACCCAGAATACCCAGGAAGCATGGTTTGAGGAGGTACTTTTATGTACCTGAAAGATGTCTAACAATTGTCAGTTGGATTTCAGATGAGGACCTGGAGATTGAGTTAGTTGAAGAAGAGCCACCGTTCCTTCGAGGTCATACTAAACAGAGCATGGATATGAGTCCTATCAAGATAGTAAAGGTAAGAAATATCCAGGACTAAACCCAGTGTACTTTATTTAATTAAATATTTTGTTGTTTAGCAACCATTTTTCCACTTGGACATTACTGAGAGGCCAGAAAAACATGATCACTGAGCTGAAGATCCTTTCTTTACTTATAGAGCTGGATTTTTAGCTGGTGATGGTGAAGTGAAATAATAGAACCTAAATGCACATTAGACTGCAGCAGCAACTATTTCACATAAGTGTGTTAGAGCATTCTTTCTCTGCTGTGCTTTTTCTTAGCCTTTGAAAGTAGAAGATGGTATAGAAATGCTTATTTTTCATTGGCTGTCCTATAATCCTTCTGACTCAACAGTATAGGAATGCTCCATATTAGTCACAACCATGGAAGTTCTCGAGACTATGCTAATGGAAATATCCTGGAAGTTAAATAGATAAAAAGTTTAATGTGTTTTAAAGCTTCCAAAGGCCAATGGTGACAGAGAATTGAAGGAGTGGGAGTGCTTGAAATCTTAACTTCTTTCTTGCTTTCCAGAATCCAGATGGCTCCTTGTCCCAGGCTGCAATGATGCAGAGCGCTTTAGCTAAAGAAAGACGAGAACTTAAACAAGCTCAGAGAGAAGCAGAGATGGATTCTATCCCTATGGGGCTCAACACACACTGGGTGGATCCTCTCCCTGATGGTACGTCTGAATATTTGGAAGTGTGAACTGTGCTGTGTTTGTGACAGTTGAGCAACCCAGGGGAAATGTCTGGATGCTGTGTTTGTCTGCTTCACTTGTCAAGTGAGGCAAAGAAGAAAGGCTTTTCCACTAAAGTGGAAGCAGGAATGTCAAGAGAAATGTACAGGTGTATCCTGCTATCCATGAAAACTGTGCTGGGTGGTGAAGTATGGAGCTTTTTTATATGGAATTAATGTAATAGTGGGGATATGCATGTAGAAACTTTAATATTTAAATCCACAAGTATAGAAGACATGGGTGATGAATAATAGGAGCAGGATCATCAGGATCTCTGATGTGTGTTCACACACATGTAATAGTGGAATTCTTTCTTTCCTAGTGGATGGAAGACAAATAGCTGCAAACATGCGAGGTATTGGAATGATGCCCAATGATATCCCAGAGTGGAAGAAACATGCATTTGGTGGTAACAAAGCTTCTTATGGTAAGAAGACCCAACTTTCCATCATTGAGCAGAGAGAGAGTCTCCCAATCTTCAGACTGAAGGAGCAGCTGATACAAGTAAGGCTCTTGGAACAGCGTTCTTGTTTGAGCAAGCAGTAATATCAAATCTTGGTTTGGCTTGTTGTCATGTGAATAGCCAGTTGATAATTTTATGTGTAGAGCTGTAGTTTAGAATAATTGTTTTAAAGTATTGTGTATGTGCATATTTTAATAAATCTCCATGTATTTATTGACTTAAGTCAAAACTGAAACTAGCATCAATTTGGCAGAGGATGAGTGAGCTGAATGGTTAAGCTGTTTGCTGACTTGATCATTAAGAGCATGTGTGTGATTTTTTGGGTCAGCAGCAGGTCTCAGTCTAGTCTTACGTACACTGTGTTGAGTTGGTTTGGTTTGTGTTTTGTTCATAAATTTTGACGAGTGTCTCTCTTATGCCCTTTCCTAGGCGGTGCATGACAACCAGATTCTGATTGTTATTGGAGAGACAGGATCTGGGAAAACAACCCAGATCACCCAGTACCTGGCGGAGGCAGGGTATACGTCAAGGGGGAAGATTGGATGTACTCAGCCTCGCAGAGTGGCTGCAATGTCTGTTGCGAAGAGGGTGTCAGAGGAATTTGGTTGCTGCTTGGGACAAGAGGTGAATTTCCATGCTGAAGATCATGTCAAAATAAGTATGAGGAAAAGTGGAAAGTCAGCCCTAGAGCTAGTTTGCTTGTGTGCCCATGTGTGCCTGCCTGTGTAGGTAGTACAGTGAGCTTTAAGAATAATCAAACTGGGAATTAATGGTGCTAAGAGCTAAATTCTGGAGCTTCAGTTTCTATGTAACTCTTCTTTCTAGGTTGGCTACACCATTCGATTTGAAGACTGCACTAGCCCTGAAACTGTTATCAAATACATGACAGATGGCATGTTACTGAGGGAGTGTTTGATAGATCCTGATCTGACCCAGTATGCCATTATCATGCTGGATGAAGCCCATGAGAGGACTATACACACAGATGTGCTCTTTGGACTCCTGAAGAAGGTAATGCAGCATTTGATATTTATTGCGTCGATGCTGTCTTTGTGATATGTAGGAGCTCACAGGAAAAGACACACAAGTCAGGTTCATTCCTGTGCTCTAAGAGTCTCTTCTGAAGCAAAACAAGTGCTCACAAGGGTTTGTACTCCAAACTTTTCATAAGATGAGCCTCTGTATGAAGACACAGCAAGCAGAGTTCAGCAGAAACAATAAGAATTGGCAGTCCAGGGTGTTTGTAATGATGGATGAGCAGAGGAGTGTTCTTGCTGCGCTTTTCCTTGTCCGACAAAGGCTTTCTGCAGGTTTGAAATGTCACCTTAGCAGATGCTTTGTTTTGAAATTCTGGGTACTGTAATGACCTGTCCCTCTACTCAGACCTTAAACTTGCCTTTACTAGTCATATTTCTCTCTCTTAAGTGCCATGTGTTAATAGTCCCAAAGGCATTAAATAACTTGAGAACATTCTGTGCTGCTACAGACAGTGCAGAAGCGGCAGGATATGAAGCTGATCGTGACATCAGCAACGTTGGATGCTGTGAAGTTCTCTCAGTATTTCTATGAAGCACCAATCTTCACCATTCCTGGCAGAACATACCCAGTGGAAATCCTGTACACAAAAGAGCCAGAGACAGATTATTTGGATGCCAGTTTGATTACAGTAATGCAGATCCATTTGACAGAGCCACCAGGTGAGTAGAGAATGGTTTAGGGTTATTGGTGACTCAAAGACACTATAATCTGTAATCAAGGTCTTTCTTTAAGTCATGGGTCATGTATTAATAACATGAGAAAAATGCTCTCAGCACTATTCTCTGTTGTTTGAAAATACAGTAAATGCTGAGAAAAATGGGTGAAAGACTTAAGTAAGTTGCTTCTGGTTAAGTTGTTGCACAGGGGCTAGCAGAAGTTTGGGATACTCTCTTTGAATGGAAAAGAGGAGGGATGGAAATGTGGTCATGCAGGGGTTGTACTGAACAGTATTGATTCTGTGGATGTTGTAATTTACTTCCTGTGTAGGTGACATTTTGGTGTTTCTGACTGGTCAGGAAGAGATTGATACTGCCTGTGAAATCCTCTATGAGAGGATGAAATCTCTGGGGCCTGATGTTCCAGAGTTAATTATCTTACCAGTCTATTCAGCTTTACCCAGTGAAATGCAAACCAGGATCTTTGACCCTGCCCCACCAGGAAGCAGAAAGGTAAGTTCAGCTCGCTGTGGCTTCAGTTTCTGCTGATATGTTTTAATAGTGGAGTGTGTTACACTGCCAATCTTCTGACTGTTAGTTACAGCTTCAGACAAAGTAATGGAGTTTTGGAGAAAAGATGGCTTATATGTAGCTTAGAGCATGTTTTTGCAAGTTTGTGGTGTGTGTGCAAGCCTGTACATGTTCTCTAAGCCTTCAAAAATGTATATAGAAACCTCTGGTGCAGCAAACCTCTGGAATGTTCTCAGTCTGCTTTTTAATGCTGCATTTAAAGAATATTAACTTCAGTGAAATCTAAATGCAATTCCCATTGGGTGGATGTAAATTTCCTACCAAACAGTGAATAACAAGAGATACATCCTCTAGAAGATTCTTCTCTAAATATGGACTGTGAGTGGTAGGCAGGAATTCTCCCTGAAGTCAGTGCACTGTGTTTGCAAACTTACAATGATCTTTCACTTGATCATAATTATGGATTATGTTGTGCTTTTTCCCATATTACACAAATCTAAACCAAATGTAGATGTGCTTGAAACTTATCCCCCTTAGATTGTAGGTAATGCTCCTTTCTGTTCTTCTGTGAACACATTTCTTCTTCAGATGATAAATGACAGTAGCTGCACGTACAACAAACTGCTTGTGTCACATAGAAGGGGTTGTTTAAGTTGAACAGGAAGGTTGGCTTGGCAACCAGACACAGAACTGCTGCTGAATCATACTGTTGTTTGCAGGTTGTCATTGCCACTAATATCGCTGAGACATCTTTGACTATTGATGGAATATATTATGTCGTTGATCCTGGCTTTGTGAAACAGAAGGTTTATAACTCCAAGACTGGAATTGACCAGCTGGTTGTTACACCAATCTCACAGGTAGGCATTCTGTGTTTGATTTCTTCATCCTTTTTTAACCCTGCTTGTAGTGTATATCATGATGATGTGGCATGCAAGGACATGAAAGCAAAGGGAGGCAATAACAAAGCCACGGTTTTGATAACTCTCGGAGTTTCCTTCAGGCTGTGCCTAAGGAATACATGCTTTCTTGGCTTGTATTGGAAATCTCTTCCTATTAATATAAGTAAAATTGTGAATAGTTGATCATTTTATTTGACTTGTGTTCACCTCTGCCTGTTTGATCACTGAGATGCCTTGTTCCCTTTAGGCTCAAGCAAAGCAGCGAGCAGGAAGGGCTGGGAGAACAGGACCAGGAAAATGCTATAGGCTATATACGGAGCGTGCTTATAGAGATGAAATGCTAACCACCAACGTGCCTGAAATCCAGAGAACAAATTTGGCCAGTACAGTGCTTTCCCTCAAGGTGGGTATTTCACCAGTTTATAGCTAGCCAATGTGATCATATGCATGTCAAGAAACAAGTGTCTGCCTCACTGTCCAGTGGTGGTGTGCTTATGGCTGGAGTTTGGTGTCTTCCTTCTCAGTGTTTTAACTTGGGTTTTTTTCACTCCCTCTGCTCAGGCCATGGGAATCAACGATTTGCTCTCCTTTGACTTTATGGATGCTCCCCCAATGGAAACTCTCATAACTGCCATGGAGCAGCTGTACACTCTGGGAGCTCTGGATGATGAGGGACTGCTCACCCGACTTGGGCGCAGGGTAGGCAAAAGAGATTACTTCTTAGCACTGTCAGAGTTGTAAATATTCAGGGGGTGACACAAGAGTAGTTGTCTAAGGACTGGCCTAGCACTATTGATTTCCTTTTGCTATTATTCTCTTGTGTTTTATGGGTAGCTTTTCACTTACCATAGTTAGCTGCTCCTTAAACAGCAAACAGTACACTATTATTTCTCCTTATTCATAGGATTAATTTTATTAATGTCTAAAAATTTCCTGTAAGTATTGGGATATTCTTGGGATAGTGAATATAGACAAATAATTGGCTTCATGTTGGGTAAAGTTATTCTGGGTAAAGCACAGTGCTTTGGAAAGGAAGCATGGAAGAAAGGGCTGGTGTGCTCTTTTGCACTGAGAGAGCTCAAGGTTTTTCCTAGCTGTTGCAGGATATCTTGAAATGGGTTTCTTGCAGATGGCAGAATTCCCCTTGGAGCCTATGCTGTGTAAGATGTTGATCATGTCTGTACATCTGGGATGCAGCGAAGAGATGTTGACAATAGTCTCCATGCTGTCTGTACAGAACGTGTTCTACAGGCCAAAGGTAAGGAACCAGGCAGTGTTAATATCTGTGTGGGTCTTCTGTGCCTGCTTCAGAGTGAGCATATTTGGCACAATAAATCTGTGCTCATTCTTTACATCTCCAATGTACTTTTTTTAAATATCCTGTAGCTGTGGATGTTAGTAGTTTCTTTACAGGTGGGGAGATGGAAGTTAGAAGTCTCACATTCTCTTTTGTGTTTCCCACTAAACACATACAGCCTTAAAGCAACCTTATACTTTAAATCAGTGTTAAACCAACTCCAGCTGTGGAATTCAGAAATGCCCTGGTAATTTTCAGGTTCCAGAGTATGCTTTTATCATGGCCATCCTGCTTTATGCTGATTTCTTTTAAGTCAGCAAGCAGCAGCCTATGCTGTGGCAGAGTTTCTCAATAGCTGACTCTTCTTGAATCCATTATTTCTCCATTACGATGAATAGCTGCAGTTCAGTCTAACTTCTTTTTTGATCTGGGTAGCCACAGTGTTTGATGAGTGTTTTATCTGCACACTGGAGCAGGGGGAAGATGGGTAGGTGAGCAGGGTCAGAGCTGCTGCTTAAGTTCCTTTGATGATGAGTAATTGAGGTTGCTTTTAGAGTGGTGAAAAAATAGCTAGTTCAGTGTGTGCATAGGCTTCTTACTGTATGCAGGAGCCACTTAAGTCCTTCATCTTTTCTGATTGCTCCCTTGTCACCCATGGGAAAGACTTCAGGAAAGTCTACTGGGCCTTTGGCAGGACCAGTTCTGGGCTTTCCTTTCATACAGGGGTGGTTTTGGCTTACTGAGAGCCAGTGACCTTCAGATTCTCATCTCTTTGGTGCTTAGCAACTCACCACTCCAAATTTTGTATTGTCTTCTCAGTCTTACGTCACCTGTTTCTTGGCAGACTTAAAGGGTCATGGTGTGAGTGACAGGGAGCCTTCATGTTGCACGAGGATTGTCTCGATGCTGATTGATAACTGTTTTATGTATTAGGATAAACAAGCACTTGCTGATCAAAAGAAAGCCAAGTTCCATCAGACAGAAGGTGACCACCTCACTCTACTGGCTGTCTACAATTCCTGGAAGAATAATAAGTTTTCAAATCCCTGGTGCTATGAAAACTTTATCCAGGCCCGATCCTTACGTAGAGCCCAAGACATCCGCAAGCAGATGCTGGGCATTATGGACAGGTGAGCATGGCAAGAAGCACAAGTGGTGACTTTGCTTTCTTGGTGGTCTTACACTGTAGTAGACCTGAAGAACTCTAATTTTCTTATCTGGCAGGCACAAACTGGATGTGGTATCCTGTGGGAAGGCAACAGTTCGGGTCCAGAAAGCCATCTGCAGTGGCTTCTTCCGAAATGCAGCAAAGAAGGATCCCCAGGAAGGCTATCGGACACTTATTGATCAACAAGTGGTCTATATCCACCCATCCAGCGCTCTCTTCAACAGGCAGCCAGAATGGTGAGGAAGGCAATATCATGTCATTTTCTATTTCAGTTCAGACTTTATAAGTTAAAAGCTTGTGGTGTGACCTGCTTGTGGGGTACAGGTCAAAGTATAGGCTGCTGCTTTCTCCGCAGTGCAAAGAGTTGCTCTTGGCTCCTTCTGCAGTTAAAATTAGTGCCTGTGCAGGGATGAGGTGGACTTTTTGAGCCAAGAACAGGCCTGAAGTGTGCAAGTTCTGTGTTTCTGTATTGTGGAAGTGAGTTCAAAACACACTGGGTGTTAGGGACGGGGCAGAGAGGAAAATCATTTTAACTGGACTGAAGTAGCTCTGTGCTGAAGAATAGTTGTGAACTAGCAGAGGAAGAGGAGGATAGTTCTTCTGGAATGTTCTTCTGAAACATAAGGAGCCTTATGCTGAAGGAGGGTGAAAGGGAGGTAAAGGGGCAAGCTTAGATACTCCAGCCTTTCTTTCTCTCTCTTGTTTGGAAAAACTGAGTTCCAAAGTTGCTGTCCCTATTTACAGGGTGGTGTATCATGAACTGGTGCTGACCACCAAGGAGTATATGCGTGAAGTGACAACTATTGATCCTCGCTGGCTGGTGGAATTTGCACCAGCTTTCTTCAAGGTTTCTGATCCAACCAAGCTGAGCAAGCAGAAAAAGCAGCAGCGATTGGAACCCCTCTACAACCGCTACGAGGAGCCCAATGCCTGGAGGATATCACGTGCATTCAGGCGGCGATGAGCCTGCTTTCCCTCAGGAACTCCCACTGGGACTTCTGTACTGTTGCAAAGAGCCCGGAAAGAACCTTTGGTTGAAGCTTAATTCCAACATAAACGGGAAATAAGTCTTTTCAGAGCAAAAGCACAAGGGGGCGATGGTGTTAATGTCGGCTGCCCTTCGGGTTCCACAGCTGCATGGCAAACGTGGGTCTTCTCAGTGTTCTGAAGTGGTTCTTGAACCGTTGTTCCTTAATCATCCTTTTAAGAGAGAAACCCCCAAGACTGCAGTCGGGGTGCTGAGCTGAACGACAGCAAAAGGGTAATGAGTTGGAAAATAGCTGTTCTCCAGCCTGTGTTCTGAATGAGCAGAAAAATGTGGGCTGGAATCGTTTATTTCTTTACCCTGCAGAACGGGATTTATTTCTATCCACACTCTTGTTCAGCGTCTGGTGTGGAGGAGCTGCTTGTTCTCCATTTTTCCTACTTAGTACATTATCCTGTTCACTGTAACTGTCTCTTATGCAAGCCATCTGCGGTGAGACATTCTGTATCTGTGGCTTTGGGATAAGGCAGAAACGATACCTTGAAACCCAGCTAGGATGTCAGTCATCCTTGGCTAATGGCACGGGTCAGACTGCAGGTCTTATCCTTCATCACCATCTTCTGTGTGCTGAAGGCTGATGTATTGAGCAGTAATTAACCACATCCACTCTGCAGCACGGCTCTGTGAGCCTAAGTGCTTACAGATGTCTCGCCTTTCTCTACAATGTGTCATGTGTTTTATTTCCACTTGTAGTGCTTGGCGACTTCACAACTGTTGGCTTTTTGACTAGAATGTGCTCTTAGAGCTCATGTCTATGAAACACTGCGTAACAGTTCCAAGTTGACTGTCCAGTGTGTGCTGTGGCTGCTGAAGCATTGGTGAATTACAGTTTCTGTTGCAAGCAGATGAAACTTACCTTGACTTCAGAGCTGCACATTTGACCCAATCTTTATTTTTCTTCTTTTCTTTCTAAAGTTGGGCCGTTTGCTAAAATTATTGAGTACATTCCACACTCTGTGGATTGGAGACTGTTACACAGTGACAAATATCTCAATTGGAAACTGTGTGCAGAGGTGAGCAAGGTTGTTGTATGTGCTGGTTTATTCCATTGTATAAATTCCCTGAGCTTTTTCATGCTTTTAGATCTCCATAAAGTTAAAGAGAACGCAAAAGTCATTCTGCTTGGGGAGATGTGGGTCTGAATGGATGGAGCACGCAGTCTTTGTCTCAGTCTTTGTGGCCCATGTCCACGGGTCAGCTGGTTGTCACAAGCACCAGATTCACAGCAGACCTCACATGTTCCCATGTACATGCACAGGCATCAAAACACAACTGCTCGCTCTTAATGCGAGAAAGAGAAAGGACTTGCAGTGGTGCTGCCCTTGCTCCTGGCTTGGGGGTTGTTCCCCTGCCACCAGCTACAGCAGGAGGTGCCCATGTTCCATTGTGATTGTTCAGTCCTGGCTGTAGGATTGCTTGTGGTTATTGCTTGCATTCCACCATGGTTCAGAAGTAAGCAGGCATCCTTGGGCTCTCTGTCTGCCGAGCAGCCAGGCAAAGCAAGCTCAGAAGGCAAGGGAGGCCTAGCCAGGGGCTGAATGAAGTTGCACTTGGCCAAAGACGTAAACCAATTTATTAATTACAGTATTTTTTACACTCATAAATAGTAAAGGCAGCTTATACCAATGGCAGGGTTCCTCTTCCCCCTTGCTTCCGGGATGCCAGAGGAAGTGCTCAGCAGGGCAGGAGGGATTGGAGGTGCCAGAACACCAAGTCTCTGCAGGGGCATTGGCATAGAAGGCTGCTCTGAGTCCCTGGCCTCAGAGGCAGGGGGAGCTGCCTTTCCTGGCCCTTACGCCCAGGGACAAGGCTGGGAGGGTTGGCATCAGCCATGCAGGGGGGAGGCTAGCGGGGAAATGAGGCTTTCAATCAATATACAGGATTTCCTCTACAGGTTGCCACAGGGGCAGGATTGGTAATGCAATCCTGGCCAGTGCCTCTAGCTGCCCTGCTCAGGCAGATAGCCTGGGCATAAAGTGTTGTGAGCAAGAGGTGACAAAGCAGAACTATGCATGTACAGGGCAAGTATTGCCCATCCCCAGAAAGCAGGTCACAGGGAAGGTGTAGGGTCTGTGACTGCTGTGTTGCAGCCATCCTGAGAAGAAGGCAGGCCTGGCCTTGCAGAGGTGAGTCCATGTGGGTCAGAGACAGCCAGGTTATGCAGAGGGGGCAGTACATGGAGGGGAGCAATGGAGTCAGCAGCAGTACTGCAGCATCCTTGTATCTGTAACAGCGCTGAGGGATGGCAGCTCTGCTGCTCAGACATCTGCTTCACTGAGAGTGAGCCCCATCCTGACCCATATGAGTCCTACCACAAACGCACAAGAGCCCTGCCTGGTGCTTACCCATGTGTGTACCTGACCAAAGCAGGTATCCGTAGTTTAGTGCCATCCCAGGCTGGCCTGGAAAACTGCTTACGCTGATTGAATACTATCCAGACTTCTACTATACACAAGCAAGGGTGGCAGGGTGTGCTCCCAGCAGTGCTAGTACGTGTAGCCCTTGCTGTAAAGCTGTGGTGGGAGGCTCCCAAGGTCTGGCAGATAAGCGGTGCTCTCATCCAGGTGTGACAGAGGCACTGTGTCCTCCTCACTGACCTGCCGGTCCAGCTCTGCCTTCAGCGCTGGCCGCTGGTTATCAGGGAAGGCCAGAGAGAACAAGGCTTCGGGTTCACACACGAACTTGTACACGTAGCGCTCCCCAGCCACCTGCAGGGGAGAAGGGATGTATGCTGCAGGAACACAGACAGCAGCACGCAGTGCTCCTCAGCAGCAGGGAGGTTTGCAAACCCTCTGCCTGCGCCAGCACGTTGCCCTGGTGTTGTTCTGCTGCTCTGAGCTCCCCTGGACCAGCCCTTGGACAATGGGGTGCTGGCAGCTCACTCTGACCTGGTGGCAACAGCATCCACAGACCCTGGCTGGTCTGTACTGGAATGATGACACTCACAGCTATATCCTCTCCAGTGCTCTGGATCCGGAAGACACCATCCCTGCCACATAGGACCAACCCCGACCAGTGTTTTGCTCACCAATTGGAAGTCTAGGCTGATTATACACCCTTGCAGCTGCATAAATGGCAGCTCTCCTGACCATAGCCACATAACAGAAGAAAGAAAGAAAGACTTCCTATCTCAAACATGAGAAGCATCATTAAAGGCATAAACCCCACTCCTGTTTGCAAACTGACCTTCTGCATGATGCCTTTCTCATAGTAGTAGCGAAGGGATCGGCTCAGCTTGTCATAGTTCATGGCTGGACGGTTCTTTTGAATACCCCACAGCCTGGCTACCTGTAAAATAAAGCAACCAAGTGCATGAATGCCCATGAAACCAACCCACAGGCAAAAGAACACAATAATAGAGTCAAACTAATTATATAGCAGCTTTTCAACTAGATGAGTAGAACTCAAACTGAAGAGCCTTGCACATCATTCTCCTTCCCACTACAGAGCTGCTTTGCTGTCAGCCCCTGACTTGCTGCAGGGTCTAACAGGTACCACTGGTAGGCAGGAGGAAAAGGCAGGTGAGAACTGCCAGCCTCAGAAGCAGTGCCTGCTTCCCCTGAGCCTGTAGAGACACCAAATGGTTTAATGGATTCACCTCTTCTGGCTCAATGAGCTTGAACTCCATCCCTCTACCAGTCCAGGCAATGAAGTGGGAATTGGTTGGATCATCCAACAAAGCCACAAGGAATTGCCAGAGCTGCAGAGATCCCCTCCGCTGGTAGGGGGGTCCTTCCCGGTACCCTCCAGCCTCCTGCTTGATGTCTCCTGCGGGGAGAAGGAAGCTGGTGTTGCTCAGGTAACGCCGCAAGGGCAGATGCAAAACACAAAGCACATTTCACATCTCTGCCTGGAATGTTTCAGGTCCAGCACACCCAAGCAGCCCATTCACCAGCGGCTCTGCCCCCAGGAGCTCCGGAGAGCCTCTCACTTAAGCTTCTTATGGTAAAAGGCCTCTTTGCTGTTAAGAGAGCTCAGGAAATGGGATCCCCAAAGGCAGGTCTGGAGCCCAGCTACCACCGCTGCAGGGACACAGTGTGCCCAGCTGTGCAGTTGGTTGGCAGGGATGCTGGATAACCCCATCTGTCACCCAAACTCTGAGCCATCCTTTCCCAACCTTCAAACTTTTCTGGAACAACACAGGCATCATCAGTGAAGGACCTCATCTGCTTGTCATAGCTGCAGCCTGAAAGAGGAAGCAACATAGGCAGTTGTAGAGGTAGTACCAGAGGGCAGTGCAATACAGGGAGAAGACAACAGCCACCGAGGTCCTTACCCAAAGTATCTTCTGTATTTGGATGGCTTGGGTAACCCTCCACATTTCTGTACATGGAAAGACAGCCCGGAACATCTACAGAGCAAGCAACAAACTTGTTTCATTAAGGAGCAGAAGGAGCTTGATCTCCAGAGGCGGGCAGGTAAGTGCCACTTTCTAACCAACGTCCTCCCAAGGCGCTCCTCAACCGTTGGTGGCAGCCCGAGAACATTTAACGGCTCAGCCATCCCACCACAACCTCATCTTCATCACAACCTCATCTTCATCACAACCTCATCTTCATCACAACCTCATCTTCATCACACTGCCAAGCATGAACCCCAGTCCTACATTCCTGTAGTACTGTCCCACGATGGAGGAGCCAGGAGCAGTCACCCATGCACCGCTCCATACAAAACCTTGGACAATGGGCTAAGGTTCTATGACCCCTCTCCCTTATCTGAGTTGAAGATAACCACACTGCTGCTGTTTCCACTGCTGAGAAGGCAGTACATCTCCCCAGCTCATGTTAATGGAGGGTAACAGCATCTGATTGTTTCCTACAGCCGGTGCCTCACAACCGTGACTGTGGATGTCTTCAGCCTCGGTCTCTTTCACCTCAAACAGCTCAGAAAACAGAATAGGAAAGAAGAGGCTGAGTTTGAAAACAAGCACCACGTCTTCTCATGGTGCACTGCGGGTCCTACCCTCTGTATCTTGTGGTTTCTGAACCTCAGCTCTGTTTCAAACCTATTTCTCATCCCCACCTGGAGCAGAAGCTGCAATGGGAGCTTTGGAAAGATTTACCTTCCATTGCCCTCGGACCCCTGCACGCAGCTATTGCAGCAGACATTTTGCTAAGGGCAAAGGCAACTCTGGGCTGAGCCTGGGTGTTACCACACTCACAAAAAGCATCTTCTGGGTTTGCACCTTTCCTTGCCCTGTGTGGGCAGGAAGACGCAGTGAATGTGTAATCAGCACAGCCACAGCAGTGGCTTCTGCCCCCTCACGGGAGCTTTTGGCTTCTCTGATCAGTTCCGCTAAAGAAAACAGTTCAGAACGTCTATTGACACGAGGGGAGCACAACAGTCCCTCTGGAAGAGGTGGTGTGATGTCAGGGCAGGTCTGCTGAAATAGACTTATCCCTTGTGGGAAGAGGATCACCTGATCCTCTGGGAGCTGTCTCCAGAATTATAACCCATTTCTCTTGTGCTCAGCCTGTTTCCCACACCACACACGTGCCTGAAGGTGCTGCGGTAGCATTCCAAAGCCACCAGTGATGGATGTTCACCCCGGAGGTTGCTCAGCCCCGCTCATGCCTGGTTTACACAGCCAGGAAGAGCCAGTTCTTCCTACCTGAGTCGTACATGTAGTCTGCCTGCTCCTGCTTGATCACCAGAGCTGCTGCGTACTGGCGGCTGCTGCCCATCTCGCTGCCTTGCTCGTACCGCAGGTCCTGGTACTCCTGTTTGAGGCCCTGATGAGGGTACGGGAGGCAGGGCTCAGGCATGCGGCGCTGGTAGGCAACAGGGTCTTCATGGGCTATGCCCTGGGAGGAACGGCACATCTCCACAGGTGGCTGGTACACAGAGCTACAAGAGGGGAGAGGACATGGGCTGGCTGCTTGCTTGGACCCTCCGCAGGGCTGGTTGAGGGACAGAAACTTCCTCAGCCTGTTACAAGGGCTCTAGGAGCTGCACGTGTGGCAAGGAAGGGACCCTCATGAATGATGTCTGCAATGGCAGCTCCACAGCCCATCATCTGCACAGCCTGACAGGCTTACACTTACAGACCTCCTCAAACCCCAGGTAGCAGTGGTGCTTTGGATGGGGGGATCCCGTGGGGGCTGAAAGCTGAGAGCTTTAATGTGGATGCTGCAGCCCCTCCTCCCTGAAGCACTGAGGAGGGAAACCCTTCTTCCCAGTGGCTGCCTCCTCCTGGCAGTAACTCACCTGTTCTCATTGGAGTATCCACAGATGGAGGTGGGATGCGGAGGCCCCGCAGGAGTCAGGAAACTTCTGTCCTGTCTAGGGAACTGTTGAAATGGTGACTGCATTGGGGTTCCTGGGCTGGGGGACTTGATTCCAACTTGTCTGGGTTGATCATAGGCACTGGGGTCAAACAGATATTGGAGCATTACAGTTCTCAGGTGGACATGCACCCCACTGTGCTGCCACCCAGGCCACAACCCTCCAGCATCGACCCCTTCCTTTCTGATCACCGGTTCCCCAATAGCAATAACCCTTCAAACAGAAAACTGGATGTGTCTGTACTGAAGAACCCACATTAAAACTGGAGCAAGCAGCTGGGACTGTGGGCGATAGTGTCAGGGAGCTCCTTGTGGGACAGTTTGGAAGGCAATGGGGAGAGAAAAGCACTTGATTGATGCTCTCAGCATCAGGGTAGCTGAGGAACAGCCCAGGGAAGAGAAAAAAGAGGTGAGCTCAGATCCACCCTAAACACGTCTGCACCATCCAGTGCAATACATGGAAGTATGAGCAGGCTGCCATGAGCTGACCCACTGCAGCACGTGTGCACTGCCCTTACCCAGCAGACAGACACACTGCCGTCATAACACCTCTTTATTAGGTGATGCTGTAGCACTTGATTCAGAGCAGCTCCTGCCTCTCCCATGTGTAAACTGTGTTACCTGGTGTAAAGGCACTGCTCGCCATTGTGGTACTGGAATGGCTGCTTATGGGTGCAGGACAGCGCGGGGTCTGAGGAGGGACTCTGTGGCTCCTGTTTAATCTTAGCAGGAGGACTGTGAAAAGCTACTGTAGGAGAGAAAGGAGAGGTCAGGTTGAGACTTTGCTGGTTATATAGAGAGAAATACACTTGTATTTATACATACCAGCCAGGAAAAGGTGAGCGGAGCAATGCGCACAAGGGATTGCTGGATGCACCTGAGCTCTGCCCTCACTTTAGGAGGGTTTGTTTGCTACACCGACCTTACAAGAGCAAACCTAAGGTGGTGTTAACGTGCTCTGTGCACCCAAACACTTGGGAAAGGATTTGAAGGGGGTATTTCCTAAGCTGGGCTGGGACCATTTGCACATGCACATAAAGCCAAGTTTTGCTTTGCATCAAGCTAAATACTCTTTCACTGGCATCCCTGGTGAGCATGTCTTGAGAGTAGCATTGCCACGGAGCATTCAATTATAATGCACTCGTATGATATCCTGATAGTTTTGCTTGTCTCGTAGATAATAAACGTCAGGGGGTTGCAGACACAGCTAAAAACCTGAAGGTTTCCTGAGGCAAAATAGGTACTATTGCTTGTATTGCATTTGATTGTAGTACAATACAAGTAAACCCACAAGTCTGACTTCCATGTCTTCACATTCACTGTGCCATCCCTCCAAGTTGGAAGAGCAGTGTCCAACCCCCCCGCTACCCCATGCCATCAATTGTACCAGGTTAATCCTGGTGCTACCCAGGCAGGAGGCTCTGCAGCTACCTGTGCCATTTCCAAACAGAGGTTTCCTTGCGTTGAATCTCTTCTATGCTGACGGTCCAACAGCCCTGAATATGGGATGGAGGGAATCCCTGAACTGCTCTGCTCTGCCAAAACACCAGTGACAACGCAGGCACAAAGGGAAAGGGTTTCTTTGCATTCCCAGCCCAGTGTTTCATGCTCATGGCCTAATGCAAACAAGAAGGGATACTCGGGCGGGTTAGAGTTTCACGAGTAACAAGTGCGGGCTGCAGTTTACAGCACCAGGAAGTAGGATTGGGGGTATTGGTGCTTTTTACGCTTGATTAAATCCAGCAGGGAGCAAACCTGCCTTCACTAGCTCCTCAGAACGGCTTATCCTGGTGCAAGGACATGGTAAAGCATCTTCTACCTTTGCCTCTGGGCTCTGCTGCTGCTGATAGGAGCTCACTGGCACAGGGAGGGAAGGAAAGCGCGCCCGGGAAGGTACACGGGTCGAGGCTGGTTTTCAGACAAGGGAAAGATCTCCCTCCCATCAAACCCGACCTTTTCCTAAGCTGCAGTCCTCCCCCTGGAGCTCCCACCTCTTGAAGCTGATACAATGCTGCTCGCAGAGCCCGGGATGCTCAGGGCTGTGAGGATTGACTTCAGGGTGGGAAGCAGCACCCTGACCTCATCTGTCTGCTGCACTTGCAAGGGCTGACCCGGTGTGTGAGCCTCACACCAGCTCTCCCTCACATAAAGGGCACATTGTCCCTTTAGAAGCGCTGCAGCATGCGGCTATGGGGAGGCCTGGAGGAACGGCTGCTCTCTGTAAGCACAGGAGATCCGGGCCACTCCTCCCCAGAGTTAACTCCTCAGCAAGAGATGGAAACCAACCCCAACCTGACTTCTTTTGCCTGTATTGGTTTCAACCTGTGCCAGAATGGCACATCCTTACACCCTGCCAGCACCCGAAGGGATCCAGCCAGCTTGACAGGAGCAATAGAACCAAATGGATTCTAAGATGCTGGAGCCACAGATTGTTTGTGGCAGCCTCTGAGGGACAAATGGCTCCCACAGCCGTGCCTGGGGCTGCCATCAGACATCAGTCCCTGCACAAAGAGCTCTTGGCACTGCCCAAGCTGCTGCAGGTGAGTGCTGCCCTGGGCTGGGTTCTGTACCCCAGCCATGACCCCCTGCATTGGTGCAAACACCCCAGGCCCAGGCAAAGGTCCAAAGAGAAAAGAGTCTCTCTATGCCTGAGGCATCCATTCCCTTTCTGTCTGCAGCAGCTCATTCCAATGGACGGCGTAAGCAGATATATAGAACCCATCTAAAAGTGCTGATGTGTCAGCCCATGGGGGGGAAGGAAGGATGGGCAAAACCAAAACGCTTTGCCCCGTACACTGCACTCATTGAAGCATCAAGAAGCTGGCTATGCGAGGAGCAGCCAATTCTTTCTGGCCCCTATTAGCTGGAACAGGCTGTTGCGTTACAACTGGCTCATTCATTCATTGTGAAACATTGGACCAGCCCTCTCCTCAGTTCTGGGATGAAAAGAGGAAGAAACAAGCTCCATGACTCAGGGAGCAAACCTGGCTGTGCTGCAGGGCCAGTGGAAGGAAAGCAGAAAGAGCTGTGTGTACCATTGTGTGCAAGGTTCCTGTACGTACACTCGGACCCGTGCAGCATCCAGCTCTGTTGTAACCTGTGTGAAGTGCTTTGAGCACTTCTCAGAGCACTCATTTGTGGCACAGCCTCCACACTCCTGTGTGAACACATGCAATCTGTTCCTAAGAACAGAGCAAGCAAGCCAGCAAGCACATCTCCCCGGATACTGTGTCCTCATGCTGGGGCAGCAGCAGACAGGAGCACTGCCTGCAAGAGGCCATGCTGGCAGCAGATGCTCAAGGAGGAGCCACGCAGATGAGCAGAGATCCCAAAAGCACCTGCAGGGATCACAGCACCATAGTGCCATGCACAGACTGATTTATTCACACCTACACCACCTAAAATACATATCTGCTGAAATCACTGTGCATAAGGGACTGTGCAGCTACCACCACACGAAGATACTTCTGCGTTGTGCAGATGTGGACAGTTAGCATGGGGGTTCTTTGTCACCATCACAACAATCTATTCCACAACAACACAGAAATACAACAGGTACTTTAGTCTCAACGCCCGTGTGTTGTGTTTATGGGTTTGGTAAGAGCATCTCCTGCCCTTCTCCCCTGAGATGTGCGATCACCCCCGTGCTACTTACGGTTCTCTGAATGAAAGTCGGGCACAAATTGCTCGTCACTGTCTGGAACCTGAGCTGCAGGAGGAGGGAGAGAGGGAGGGGACAATTAGATTTAGCACTTGGTATGGTGTAATTAGCAGTAAGGCAGAAATAAACCTATGCAGGAAGGATCCGAGCTTTCTGCTGGGATGCGCTTTAGTGACTAAGGCAAGTTTCCCATTGGGATTAATGAATACAGTTCTTTCGCCTGCAAGATTTGCCCCTTAAATCAGCCAGCTTCTTTCTCCCTTACCTTGGAAATAAGGACAACAGCAAGTTTATTAGCTCAGGGTTCACAGTTATCATTAGAAACAAAGCTCCCAGGGATTCTTAAGCATTTGGCATAGGAAAATCAACGACCAACGAATGCATTTCCAGGAGAGCATTTCAGAAGAACAAAAAGAGTATCTGGTAGCAGGAAGGGGAAATGGTGAATGGTGTGTATAATGTTAATAGTATGTGTGGTTTGCAATGGGAAACACTGGTGTGGTCAGAGGAGCCGACAGCAACCAGCTGTTCTTTCTGCATATATCAGCACAGTAAAGCTTATTGTGCAGCATCTGCCTCATGGACAGCGTTGGTAGGACAAGTCCAAGAATAACAGCAAGGTCTGAGATATCTGAATATGTCAAAGATTGTTCAACAAAGATGTCTGAAAGTCTGCAGAGGCCTCATTGCCCTCACTGCAGTCCCACTGCATGGAGATGCTGCTGACTGTGGTGAGCAGGGAAACAGTCAATATGAGGATAGCATGGTTTGTGTTGGAAGGGACCTTAAAACTCCTCCAGTTCCAACCCCTTGCCATGGGCAGGAACACCTTCCACTAGAGCAGGTGGCATCAGTTCACCCCAAGAGCTGTGCTCTGTTATCCAGAGGCAGCAACTAACGTGGTGAAGAGCTAAGCTTTGGGGAGAACCTGTGGGGAGAACCTTAACCACAGCACACGTTGCATTGGAGTGTTTTATTGCCTCAACAATTCCTTCTCCATCCCTTTTACTGCGGTGGGAAGCCTGCAGCAGGTTGGTATTGCACAAAACCTCTCAAACCACCACTGAGAGAAATGCTGCTGCTGGTACAGAACAGACCAACTGAGACTTTGTGATGTTGCAGTGTGCTCCCTCAGCTCGAGAGCAAAAGTGGTGCAGTCAAAGCAAAGGGACATGGACAATGGAAACCCACTCATCTCAGCCACCTGAAGCCAAGCTAGACAAGACGTGCCAAAAATAAAGCTTAGGGAATAACACTGCATTAACAACAGGTAGTGGATTTGAATGGCTGGAGTGAGAGCACAGAGCCCCGCTGCTGCACAGTGCTACTTGCAGTGCTGTAGTAGAAGGCTACAAGGCCAACTTGCCAGGAGAAAATACATATCTTGTATTATCATAGAATGCTTTTGGCTGAAAGGGACCTTAAAGATCATCTAGTTCCAACCCCCAACATGCATTGTCTACTTCATATAGTTGCAATACAGATAGATATTTCTTTGCTTTCCCATATATATATCTTCTTATATGCTAAGCACATGCATGCAGTAAGGTTTGCATGAACATTTACTGATCATGCATAGCAGCAGATTCCCTCTTTCTCTGCAGTGCTATGAGCATGTGTGACGTTTCCTTCACCCCAGGATACTTGTGAATCCCTTCTACAAACACTCTGCTACTGACAAACCTATTGTAAGGGATTCTATGCAGATTGTTTAGATTAGTGAGCTAAAACCATCACCAAGCATTAGAAATGAGCTCTGAAGCAAACTTTGCTTCTCAGCAGCTCCAGATTGTTGAACAGTTAAGAGGAACCAGTCTCAAGCTTGTGTGCACGTTCAAGAGACCTAGGCCATGAGCAGCAACTCATTTGCAGCCCTGATGTGAGTTAGGTGAGCGTTTTGACCCTGAACAGCCTCCACGTAATGCCTCTCGCATCCTTCCAACCCTCCCAGTCCTGAACACTGCTTGATCAGTGTCATTTCAGCTTGACATGAACATAAACCATCTGATTTCGGGGTGGGGGTGTCCCCCTTTATCTTCCTTAGTGGACAAAAACCTTTTTGGAGGCTTAAACGCCCCTTTTTCACAGGTGTGTGTATTTGTATGGTATCGTTGTGAAATAGTCGTTAAGCACCTACATTGCAATAAGCACTTTTCTATTTAGCAAGAGTCTGTGCTTGAGGACCTGGTTTAAATGCTGATTAATCAAATCCAAATCGGTCACTTGTAGCACTGAATCAAAGCGAATCCAGTGCACTGTGTGAAAATGGTTTCACTTTGCGTTATTGGCAATTCCTGGGATTTGAAGGCTCTTTCTTGAAGTCAAAAGGCACCAAACTGAGCAGTGTCAGTCCCAGGAATGTCCCTTCAAAGTGGTCCCTTCCAACCCAAACGAAACGAGCATGAAATACAACCAGTTGCAAGTAGCCTGAAGGGAAAACTGTGACCAGGGAAATAAGTGGCCAGTTGCCAAGCTCCATTCGCCCGCAAACACCTTGCACCGGAGTGCGATTCACGAGTGCTCGTTCGCACAAGCCACAGGTTGGCAAGTCCGAGTGAAGCGCTTACAGCATGAAGCCGGGCAAACAGAGCACAGGAGCGGCAAGAGACAAGCAGAAGA
Source organism: Forpus xanthops (assembly GCA_032466535.1). Taxonomy (NCBI): domain Eukaryota; kingdom Metazoa; phylum Chordata; class Aves; order Psittaciformes; family Psittacidae; genus Forpus; species Forpus xanthops. The sequence continues at coordinate 59,930 of JASSUY010035260.1, forward strand.
GAGCGATGGAAGCACCTACCTTCTGCCAGCCACGTCTCCTGCAGCCTGCTCAAGTCCTGGAAGAGCTCTGCGCAGAAAGCGAGAGGTTACCTCAGCGGAGCGCCGGGGAGGGACGGCGGAACCGGGGCCGGGGGAGCGCTCCTCGCCCAGTTGCCTTCACCTCACCATCCCCTCCCGCATCCCCTTACCTTCCGAATCCTGCCCCGGCAGCAAGCCCGGATCCCCGGCTCTCTTCCCAACGCCCATTGCAGCTCCGCCGGGAGCCGCCGGGCCCGGAGGCTGCTGCGGGAGGAGCGGATGAGCGCGGGGCACTCGGCCGGAACGGGCCCTGCCCCGAGCCCGCTCCTCTTCCCGCTACCCCTCCCCTCTCACCTGCGGGAGCGTGAGCGGCACCCGCTGGTCCAGGTACGCCTTCATCCCTCCGCCCGTGCGCAGCCTCCGCGGGGCTGCGGGCTCTCGGCGCAGGGGGAGGCTCTGGGGGGGACGGTCTGATCCCTCCTTCCGCGCTCAGCGGTCGGTCGGGGGGCAGCGCTCCCGGTAGGGCTCCCCCCACGCTGCCACCGCGATCGCGCTGCTGCTGCCGAAACCTCGGCCCCGAGAAGGGAAGGAGCCCGTGAGCCCCAGCCGGGACCGGCGGGTCCCGCTCCGGGTCCCGCTCCCGGTCCCGGTGCTCGTCCCCCCCCGGCCGCTGCTCGCAGCCCACGCGGAGCCCGGCGCGGCTCCGCCCCCCCGGGGGCGGTCTCCCATTGGTCCATCGCGGCCGCGGCTCTCCCACTCCTTTGTTCCAGCGAATTTGTGAATGAAGCTCAGCGCTGAGGCACGCCAGCCAATCCCCGCTCCCGCTGGCCCTCGCCCCGTGAGCGGTGGGCGGAGTTTTGCCTTCGGGGCCAATCGGAGCGCAGCGCTCTGCTCTTCATTCAATGACGGAGCTCCCATTCATAAAAAAACGCTCTCCAAGTCCATTGATGAAAGGCTGAGAAGGCGCTCCAGCGGCGCGCAGCAGGGCTGTGCTCAGTCTGCCCTTCCAGCCGCCCACCCGGCGTGGCACACGATCAGGCTTGCCGCTTCTCACGCACTCTGCAGTCATTTCAAAGCTTCAGGTACATTCAGTTCTGTTCTGGAGAAGTTATTGAACTTTCAACAAGATTTAGAGGAAAAAGCCGCACTCATTCCTCTGGAATGCAAATAACGCTAATAGCCCTCGCTATCAAAATCAGCTCCACTCTCGCCAGTGTTGAGGGACAAAAACATATCACCAAATCTAGCCCTGCACAGCAGAAAAGTGGATTCGCTTTGTGCATACAAGCGCGTCCTGTCATTCTCTCAAATCCTTCCTTGAAGTTCCACGGTCACATTTGATATTTATTGATCTTATTTAACCTACAGAAAATATCAGAAATAGTTGCGACCTGGCGATGAGCAGGTAATGATCCAAGGAATGTCATCTCCTGGAAGAGAATTAGATACTCCAGGGGAAAAGGAAAAGGGAAAGTTATCCCCAAGACTAAAAGGGGCTGCACATCTTTGACATTTCCGCTATAGCTGCCACAGCAGTGAACAGAGGGATGTGCTCTCTGTGATGTCTGTTATGCAGAATAACATCTATAAGGACAGAGTCCATATATATTTTGATCTTTCTGCTAGCAGAAGGATCCAGCCCCAGCATTCCCAGGACTCTCACTCTGTCGGGAAACCCGAGTGAAACACAGTCCTGAGCTGGCTGTGGTAGCAGAATGAAAAGGTGCTCTCAGGAAGTTTACATCCAGATACACATTCAAGAGCTCAATCACAGCTGGGGCTGATGATGAGTTATGAATCAAAGGTGAAGCTGATGCTGCTGATCACAAATAAGGCCAATTTCTGATTTATCCCCTGATGACCACAATGGCCTTGGGGGATGAATCATGCTTTAAATTAGCTTGCCTGTCTATTCACCCCTTTCTCTGTCCTGTGTTTTCCTCAGTGATCTATGTGAATTCTCTCTTCTGGTTTCATTAAGTCAGAATGATAAAAGTATTGGTGGTTAATGAGGATGAAGGGTTTCTAAACAGGGGATGAGAGAAGAGAGAAGGATGAGATTCCTGGGAAAGCTGCTGGCTTTATATGTGGAACCATTCAGGATGGATAAAAGGTTTGTAATAATTACAGATGGCAAATTATGTCACTTGTTTCATAGTTTCTTCTCTGTTCCTCACGGGCTTGCTGTGCAAATGTGCTACGTTTGTTTTCAAGGGCCGACTAATCGGTTGTGGCACTATGGTTCTGGGGCTTTTCTTTGCAGGCTCAGCAATTAACATTCCAGGTGATTAATTGCCTTCTATTATCTTTTTTCTTAAAGCATAGAGCGTGTGAAGAGTTCAGAAGTGATGCACAAACCAGGGGGGAGCCAGTGCTTTCCGTTGGGGTATTAGCAATAGATTTAGTCCAATACTGTAATCCATGTGGCCTAAAATGTTTCTTCCCTGGGTTTACAGTTTATTGTTCTTAGTGACTGTTGTGGTTTAAGCATAATCACCAGTTACCAATTGAGTTGTGTGTTTAATCTCTCTTCCCCTCTTGTGTCTACCCCAAGGTTTAACTGCTTCATCTATTGTGCTGGTTTGAGGAACCCCAGTCCACACCAGCAATGGTTGGTGCAATATAAAGCTGCTGGTGATAGATCCTGACAGAAACAGGAACAAATGGCAAATGTCTTAGGAAGTGACAATGCAAAGGCAAACCCCCCCCCAAACTTCTCTGTGCTGTAGAATGAAGCAGGAGCAGACCTATAGGAACAACAAAGAAACAGCCAAATGAAGAGCTCAGGTTTCTTAATGTTAAATATGAGATGAGCCCGGCCACTCTGCTGCACTGAAACAGAAAACGTGAGCTCTCACTTGGCAACTCGCAGACTGCTCTGCATTCCCCCTCCTGATATGTCCATCACATCCATTTGGGGGTATTGTGGCTGTTCTTGATGGTGTAGTTTAGTGATGTGAATGTAGCGAAGAATGATTGTGCCCAAAGAGGCTCAAATCCAGCTTTGACACAGTCCATCTTCCTAGAAACAGGGTGGGTATAATTGGCAGATGGAGGTTGTTACTCGAGGTTTGCAATGCACACAATGTCTTTCTGCTGGTGCTTTCCTTTGCTCAAGGCTCACTGCAAAGCTTCCTCCTTTTCAGCCTCTTTCTGCAATCCACACGAGGTAGCAGGAGTTATTCACTTGTAATTCCCATGTCAAGCTTTAACTTCAAGGTGTTCTTTAGGGCTGATATGGCAGATCTCCACTCACCCCTAGAGCTCTGCTAGGAGCCTTGCCTTGCTTTTAACCTCAGAGTGATTTTCTATAGGGAAGATAGTCCCAGAGTGCAAGGAAGTGTCTTGGGTAGGTTTCTGAGACTCTGGAGAAGCAGTTCTCTACAAGGTCTTGTGAATAAACTGTCCCTTTTAGGTATTCATGCCAGCTACTTTTTCTAATGCTCTGAATGAGAGCAGATGGCTCCGGCACTTTGTCTGCAGGAAGGAAGCAATTAGATTATTAGCACTCTGAGAGATTAAATTATGTAAGTTATGGCAGAATAAGTTTAGCAAAAAATGTTATAATGTAAGAAAACAATTAAAAAGAGTTATATAAGGATGGGTGGCTGCTTTATTGGGAGAGAGTGAGCAGTTAATTGATTGTCACAGGGCTATAATGTACCAGGGCAGTTGTGGGAGCAAATAGAGAAATACCTGCTCAGGATGTATGGAGATGAAGTGCCAAGAAAGGGACTTTTATGGAACTGGGCGTGAGCAGCAGCATGCTACCCTTGATTCCTTTCCCCTGCGTCCTGTAAAGAGACATGAACTACAGAGAGATTCCCTGTCACTCCATTCAGCTCCCAAGGCCTGATGTTGCAATGTTACCTTTAGCTTTCCTCATGGCTATTGGGGGATGTCTGTGTGACTGTGGGGATGATCAGAGATAGACACAACTGGAATAAGGTGTCACATTCAACAAGTAGAGGATTTTGTCAGCAGCACTTGGCCATGCAACTTACTTGCTGTACTGAAATGAAGAAGGACAAAAGCAACTGAGGTAGTAAGAAGGTGCTAGTAGTTACCAGGCACTCAATCAAGGCAGGAGAGAGGAACTCAGACTTCACTTGTAGAGGTACGGAGCCGGGGTACCAAAGCAAGACATATAGTTGTTAGCAGGTACTAGCAACTTATCCCATTATGGTTAAAGTAACCACCAATAAAACCTAATCAATGAAATCCCTTTTAAGTTGGCTGGATGGGTGACCCAGAAAATAGCTCCCCTGCAGAAAAGGAAATGATAGTCTATAAAGTGAGAAGTCAATGGGAAAAATCTATTAAAGCGAGTGAGCTATAAGGAGACCTTTGGTGTTAACTGAAACCTTTTGGAAAGGAGCCACAAAGCTCACAGCAGCCTTTTAACCCTCCGAATGCTGTCACGCCGGAAAAGGGCTCTCTCTGCCCAGGAGAGGGCGCTGCAGTCCCCCGCTCGCGGGAGTGGGAATAGCGGGGCAGGCGGTGAGGGTCTCACTGACTGCGAGGTTCTCAGCAGGGAATTGCGGGGTCCCTGGCAGCGCGGTGATAACGGCGAGCACTGCTCTGGTGACAGGCTCATCTTGCAGGGCTGTCAGTTCACAGCGTACCCACAATCATCGCTCACTGATTTTGGGCTAAAGAAGTCAGCCAGAAGCCCTGGTAGTCAGCGAGGCATCCTGAGCCTGGCGTAGGATAGAAGAGGAGTCTGATGGACCCAAGAAGTCCGTTTCTCACAGCATTCTTTGGTCCCCGAGGTAGTTTCTGTTCAGCTTTGAACAACATCGATTCGCTGTTAAGACTAGAAGACAAAGAGCAGAATCTGTGCCTTGCTACTGCCTCTTCTCAGGAAATCGCTCTGTCAGGAGCTAAACAGGAATCTGACAGTGTTGGGAACACAATGAAATCAGACCAAAACTTTGCAAAGCATCTTGAAGGAAGTTATTAATGCAGAGCTCCTGAAAACGGAGTCATTTGGATCGGGCTGTGCATGGAATTCCAGCTAGGATTAACTGTGCAACACTTTTATGTAGCGCTACATCATCTGTTGTCCTCGTTACATAAAGGTGAAGAGAAACCTGGGGGTGTGTAGGAAAATCAGTTATCCAGAGATAGCTCTCAATCAATCCACACAGACTTCATTCTTGCTCATGGATCGCAGTAAAGAAGCCAAGAACGTCCGCATGGAAGCAGAAGTATCAGTTAAAACTGTTCCCACGTTTTCCAAAAGGATTGTAAATAACAGAGCAAATCTGCCCCTGGGGGCACGAAACCCTTTTTGCTTTTCTCTTGCCTTGCTGCCTCTGGTTTTTTTACTACATGTAAGCAGAAAGGGGGAGTAGGGAGGGGAGAAGCTTGTGAACCCCAGGAGATGGAGTGGGAGCCATGTGTAACCTCTGCTCTTTCTAAAGGCAGTAAGGAAAAGGCATAGAATTACGATTTGAGAGAACTTCTTTCCTGAGGATGCTGCCTTGGGACGGGGAGGTCACAGAGCTGAAGGGGCTGAGAGTTGTCTTCCTCTAGTAACCAGTACATTAAGCGCTCAGATTCTGGAAGGCTGAAAAGAGGGCCCTGCTTTAGCAGGCACGGAGCTTGTTTTCTCTATCAACTGCTGAGTCCTGGTGTTGGGCCAAGTGAGCTGCACAGAGAGAACGTGGTGCTTCGTGAGGGGAAGAAGCATCATCCATTTACAGCACATTTTCTGAACGAAAGCCCAGAGGGGATGGGGTTCATGCTGCTTTGCCACACACACGGGTATATGGCGTCCTGGAAACCTGGGGTGTATACATAGAATGTGCTCGATATGAAAGCAGCTTTAAATTAACTATTCAAAAAGCCATTTTAAGTCAGCAGAAATGTGCCTGAAAGCGGCAGAAGTTATGGAGTACAGGGCCTGGCCAAGCTGATGTCTAATGTTATAACATAGCAGAGCACTAGGTTGCTTTGAACCTTCACTCCAGACACATTTCCCCCTCATCCCTTGGTGTTGAATCCTTTTACACACTTGGACAAAGGAAAACCACTTCTTTAGCTTTCAATGTCTTCTATCTACAGTGGGGTCAGGGATGGTGGTTCCTATCAGATGCTGAGTCAGCTTCTTTCGTCTGCCTCCCTCACCTGTACAGGTCCTCACCATTACAGTACCATCGCATCGCAGTCATTGAACAGCAGCTGAGACTCAAAGGTGCCATGGTTCTCCCTTAACCTGTGGCATTTCTGGTGGTCTGAAAAGTGAAGCATAGTGTGCCTGAAGAACAAGGCTCCGCACTGTCCTCGCCTCAGTGTGTCAGAGACCTCTGTGCAAAGGAACATCGCATTGTGCCTTATGAAGGAAGACACAGTTCAGAGCAGGGAACAAACAAATCCACACCCAAACCCGTGAGTCCCAGAAGCTTTTGCAGCCTGGGACTGCAGCCTTACTCCTCTGCCACAAAGCAGGCAGGAGCAGGGCATAGCTGATGCTTTTTAATGCCTGTATGGTAGGAAACGCTTCGTGCCTTGGGTGCAGCGCAGGGTATTCCAGTTGAGACAGTGCTTGACCTGCTGGGAGGGACAGAAAGGAATTGTCTGCACTGCTTAATCCTGTTCTGCACTCCCTTTATCATCTATAGTCACCCCAGATCGTCTTCCCCTCCTTCCAGTGAAGGAACTTTGTGTTCTTTTAGCCAAGGTGTCTCTTTCAGCAAACCCTATGCATTGCCGAACCCTCTGAGCAAAGACAACCCCCTGTGGCTCCTCTTATTTGCTCCAGCAAAGGGTGAAGTGATTAATGAGGCCAGAACATATCTTTTCTCCCCAGGATCCGCAAGAGAAGCACAGCTGAATAAATACCCCATGTTATTGCAGCCTGCTTGGTTGGGAGTTAAGCTGCTGGTAGCAAAGAGCACTGCCAAATGTAGTTACTGCCATGCTGCATCCACTGACAGCTTTGCAGATGATAGAGAGTCAGGAAGATTTACAAGGATGAAGTTACATTCCTGGTTTTCCCTGTGCTGGAACTGGAGCCCACTGGGCCCAGAGCGTGACTCAATCTTATGTTCTTTTTAACATGTGTCTTTAGATGAAGCCACTGAGATACAGCATAGATGATTCAGTGTAGGTGCACTTCGCACCACAACCCCATCATCTCCACAGTGGTAATTCATTGGGCTCATATCCCTGTGGAATGGTATGTGAAGACCCTCTTAAGGCATGGGAAGGTAAAGGGTGAATAATGCACTTTCCATTTAGGCAGCAGGTGAAGGTATATGTCAGCAAGATTGGGTTGAATAAGAAGCACAGGATCCTTCAGATACTTCTTCCAACCACCACTTCTGGGCTTGCAACCATCTTCCTTTCTCCCTTTCCCTTCCTCTGCCATTGCTGTCATGCTCAGCACTTAAAGCTGGGTGAAGAAGGAAGGAGTGGGGAGTACAGAGGTGATGGTGTTTGTCTTCCCAAGTAGGCACGATATGTGATGGAGCCCTGCTTTCCTGGAGATGGCAGGACACCAGCCTGCCAATGGGAAGTGGTGAAGGAATGCCTTGGTTTTCTTTGTCTGCATGTGCAGCTTTTGCTTCACTTATTAAACTGTCTCTATCTCACTTTTACCCTTCTGATTCTCTCCCCTAAAGGGGGAGTGAGCTGCTGCTGGGGCATAGTTGCCGGTTGGATTTAAACCATGACAAATGGAGACTAAAAAACTAATCCAAAGCAATGAAAAAGGCACAACCCAGCCCTTGGGTCTCAGTGATAACACAGTCAGGAGGCAACTGCTCCCTTTGTGGTCCTTTAGAAAAGCAGTACACAGAAGGCTGATTTCCAGGTTATGGACTCAATATATCACGTATGTCCAGACCTTCACACAGTGCATTAAGGTTGAAACTTGCATTAATGTCTGGAGGAGTCTTGAGCAGAAGATGGAGTAATTTGAATAGCATCCCCTAGTGTTTACAAAACCTGGTCATTGTCAGTCTTTGGCATGCCAAGGCATAGCCATTTGTGGTTGCTTTAGCAGCAATGTTGTGTATTTGCTGAAATACGATGTTTCCAGGACTGACTGTATGATCCAGGCTCCTTGCTGGGCTTTCCAAGCTTGTTAAAGTACCTTTTGGTGTGGGAGGGCAAAAGGGTATGCCTGGAGTCTGTGTTCAGGCACAGATTTCACTGGGCTGATGGATGGCTGCATCTTGTGCAATGCAGAGCAGTATGCAGAGGGGGCAAGAATGGTGCAGCAGAGTCATAACAAGGAGAAGAAACACCAGTGAGTTCTTTCCAAAGAAAATCAGTATTGAATGAGCCTATTTTCATGTCTTTAACTTCTGAAGTGTGCTAAAGTACCTTGGACTTGAAAATCGAGTAACTCTTCGGTAATCCTTTTCAGCAATCCATAGAGAAAAGAAGGATGTTGATTTAAGGCATAGGCAAAAGGCATGGGGGAACCTGCTGAAGGCTCCTGCTGCTTAGGGTCATGGGTTACACTGCACAGCCTCCTGACTTGGAATCAGCTCAAGGTTCCTGAGAGATGAAAAGCCATTTGATGCTATTTTTCAGTGAGCCTGACTGGCTAACGTGAGCCGTCTGAGTGAGCACAGTGGTGCTGGAGACACTTTAACCAGGGCCAACCCCATCTCCCTCTGAAACTTCCAGTTTTTCCTGTCAGATTCCAGACAGATGAAATTTTCTTGGCATAGATCTATTCCTGACAATGTCTTTCCTCTGAATCATGGTAAATCAAGACTTGAAGGTGAAGTGGTTGATCTTGTGCCGGGAGAAGGTGCCTGGCTTTATAGGTCAAATACATCCTCATCTGCTCGCTCCTCTGCGTTCTCCCTTAGGTCTTACCTGTGCTAGTTCCCATTTGCTGGAATATCCCAATCTTAATTTGATTCCAAATGTCGCTGAGCTGGGTCGATGCTGTTGGTGTGATGATAGTGTCAGGAGTCAGTACATTCCTCAGGTCCTAAATCATCTCAACCTGACCCCGATTAACTACAGTCCCTGGATTCCATTTCTTTCAGTTCTTACCAGCCATAACAAATTAAGTCATTCTTTGTCAGTGAGACACTGAAGCAGACACCATTGGGAAAGTCACAGCGCACTGAGATGTGGTGATGTTGCGGGAGGAGATGGAATGGGTCCTATCTTCCTGTTGCTTTCCAAGCAGGGACCATGGGATACTCGGCAGAGGAGGTAAAGGATTTTCATAAGGACGCAGGGAAATGATGTATCTTTAGGCTTTATTTCCATTTTGGCCACATAGAGAATGAGGCAATCTTTGACACCCAGGGTTACCTAACTCACATAAAATGATTTAGCTGTGCCTGCCTAAGCCCTGTGCAGAAGTCCAGCCAACCAGTCAGACACATTGTGAACTGGGATGTCCCTTATGGATATGTGAGCTGTCTTCCCCTGTTAAAGATTCCTGCATTTTTACGCAACACAGTGCAAACACTGCATGGGGCTTATACAAGAGGCTGTGTCCCAGCTTGCTTAGGGCATGCATGGCTGGTGAGGTGATGGCTGATAGATCTCTCAGCTTTGAGAGGTTCCTCTGAACTAGTACAGCCTCACTGAGCGGGATTCATTGTTCTCTTTCTGAGCTCAGTGCAACCCAGAATCCAGTAGGTGTGGAAAGGGTTCTGAATCCATCATTGCAGAGGCTGAGATTTGTACGTGGCATTTGAACGGGAAAATCCAAATGACTCTTTGTTATACTTCACAATGTTGTGTTACAATAATGTTTATCTTGCTCATTTAATGTGAGGTCATAAAAGTGCAGGAACAGTAAAATAATGGTGAATAATAGAAATTTCACCCCTATGGAAGAGCAATCAGAGCAGCTCTCTGACTACTAGCAGGAGGAATTTCCTAGATCCCTTCTCCTTTAAAATGATGTGCTATGTTATTTAGTACTGCAGGAAATGCACTCTCCACCTCAGCAGCCAGTTTTAGACCTAAAGAATAAAGCATATTCTTTTAATTTCCAATCAAAATTACCTGCCTTTAAAATCCTACTGTATACCATGGCCTGCTTTTGAATAGAGTAATGCAGTTTATATTTGCGAATCCTCATACCGTTAAATGCAATGAGCTCATCCTTTTTCTTGGCATCTTCTCATCTCCATTCTGGCAGAGACACAATGAAATTACAGCAGGGAGAGGAGCTCATTTTTCTCCTAAAAATAATGCCGGTCAAGTTGGCCTGAGCAACTGTGAAGGAAAGTGAAAATCTGAGCCAAGTTTCAGATTTGAAGTTGTGCACATATTCCAACCCCAACACTATTAACCTTGTTTTCAAATGGTGGGTTACAGTCTTCACATATGTAAATAATGTCAAAGCAACTGCAACTGGAACAGAATCGTTCAGTTCAGGGCTGACTAGAAGTTTAAGTGTAATATTAAGAGCATGGTCCAGATGCCTCTTAAACACCGACAACATTGACCACATTCTAGGAAGCCTATTCCAGCGTTTGACTGCTCTCTTGGTAAAGAAGTGTTTCCTGTTGTCAAGTCTGAATCTCCCTTGATGCAGCTTAGAACCATTCCCAGGCATCCTGTCCCTGCATCCCAGCACCTCTCTCTCAACATCCCCTCCTCAAGAATCTATAGAGAGCAATGAGGTCACCATCAACCTCCTTATTTCCAAAGTAGACAAGACCGAAGTCCTCAGCTGCTGCTCATAGGAAAGACCTTCCTGCCCTGTCAACAACTTTGTTGCCCTCCTCTGGGCAGTTCAAGCACTCTACATCCCTGAACAGTGGGGCCCAGAACTGCACACAGTGTTCAAGGTGAGGCCTCACCAGTGCTGAATACAGTGGGATAATAACCACCTCTTTTGAGCAGCTGATTCTGCTGTGTCGGATTTGCCTCCTGGCTGCCAGGGCACGTTGCTGGTTGCTCCCTCCTAGGTGTGGAATCCAGCAGTTAATATGTATGCCATTGATGACTGCCCAGTTAAAATGCAAAGGGTGTGTTGGACTTGGTATGTTTTCCATTGAGTGTGTTTCCTTTATGGCTTTCCTGGGCTTTATGAACAACTCTGCTAAGGCTGGAGGGTTTGTTCTCATAGAAATCTCGCAAAAGCACAGAAGAATGACTTGTTTTTCTGTGCATGTTTATCTGATGCTTGAACAGTTGGAAATGTCTTCTCAGGGTGCGTATTAAAGGCTTCCTGCCTGCACTGTGCAAAGGACTCTGAGCATTCGCAGGATATTAAACAGATTCATAGTGGAACCTCACAGTATAAACATGTCTTCAAGGCAGACAGGGACGCCACAAAACCTTATGCTGTGTAATATAAAACATGCCCCAGTTGTGTCTGTGCTCTCTTCTGCAAATAAACAAGGCAGAGATGTGCCTGAAGTGTTTCATGGAGACAGATGATGTCTCATCTCATTGCTTCATTCTCTACCAGATTTATTTTAGCAGGTGGTACTTTAAAGAACTTTACAACCTTACTCTAACTCAGTCCAGCAGCAAGAAGCCGGACATGAGCCCATGCTGCTTGTGCCCTTAAATTAGAAGCCTTACTTTGCACTTTGTCATTTCCTCAGTAGAACGCATTGAGCATTGGACATCTCTGTAGCCACAATTGTCATTTCCTCTGTAGAACACATTGAGTATTGGGTATCTCTGTAGCCACAATTTCCTTGTCAATTAGCTTCAGGCAGAAACAATTGTGAATTATTATCATGGAGAATTATACTTTTCCTTGGAAAAGAATTTCCTGGCCAGATTTGTAAGTGACCGAGGCACTGGGAGCAGAGGTCTGCCCCCCCCAAGGGTGAGGAAAGTGGATGGAGCAATGAAATTGGATCTGATAGACTCTTCTTTTTCTGAATGGAGGCTGTGCCCACGTCCTCATCAGTTACATCACTTGGTCATCTCTCACAAGAGGAACGTAGAATGGAAAGGGTGGAGGTATAGGAAAGGGTTAAAATCTGGAAGTACAGAATGAGCATGACTGAGGGAGCTCTGAGAAATGTTTTACTCTTTATAAAGGAAAGAGAGAAACATGACTCAAACCTCCATGGGATGAAGTCACCATCCTCTCCGTTACTCACTCCTCTTATCTCTTTGCAAACTGTTCCCAAGGGAGCTTCCAGACAACCGGCTGCTTACCCGGTTGTATAGAGGAGGGGAAGAGTGGTGGAAAAGTCTGCTCCTGCGTGAAAATCCTTCCTTGGTGTAGTAATTAAAGCAATGTGGCATTGGGGGGGGGGGAAGCTGTAGAGCTGTGCAGGCAGCTGCCCACAGCCAGGTCTGCAGTGGAAATCACCCCATCATAATTCACAAATACAGCCTGAAAGGTGATAGCCTGATGCTGAGATTATTTTACGGCCACACCAGGCAAGTTCCAGTCAGACAGAAGCCCTTCTACTGTAATCACTGGGAGAAAATGGATTTCCTGTCCATCTGCTTAGAAGTGCTGCGCGGATTCAGCACTCAGAGCCCAGTCACTAACACAGACATATAGTATTTCTTGCAGGGGCTGTGTAGTTTCCTCAGGGGACGGGAATTATCCAAACTATGAGATAGTGGCTGATGAAACTCAATCTGAGCACTGGAAGAGGTGGGGGGAGGAAGTGTGCTAACTAACAAACTGCGTGTCTGTTCTGTAAGCTGCCCTGATCCGCTCTGTGTGCTTGTCTCTGTGCCTAGGAAATTCTCCTGGAAGTGGGATTTGTAAGCTGTGCTCGTGTAGAACACGGCCCATTCAGAATCTCTGGCTGTGAAATGCTTGCTGAAAGGGCTCTTTTGTTTTCCAGACAGTGTGAACTGCAGGGTCTGCTTCGTTAGTCAAAGCATGCCTGCCCCATCGTTAGCACTGTGCATGGGGGGGTTCAGGACTCTCCTCATTAGCTCATGACAGAGTGGGAGCTTGGAGGAGAAATGAGTACTTTCAGTAGCTGCCAAGCACCCCACCTCTGTGCTGGGGGTGCAGCTGGGTTCCCTGCAGCACCCTGTGCAGTGGGGATGTGTGCCAAGCAGGGAGCAGTATGACATCTCTGTGCCCCTGCTTTGTGACTGGGAAGAAATGAGTTGCATCCCAGTGGCTGAGGTATGAAATACTGCTGAAGGGTGGAAGCAGAGGAGCTCTTGGCAAGGGGGAGGAAGTCTGTTTGGGGGGAGCTAAGGAGGATCAGGAGGAGCTCTGGCTGCCCTCAACTCCATGGCTCTTGTGTTGGTAATAACGGTTCACTCTCCCTAAAAACCGAATCATTGCTCACCACAGGCTCCCAATTTCCACTGCTCTCTTTGTAAAGCTACAGCGGCTGCGTGTGAGCTCAGCAGTAGGCACAGTGCCCTCCATGAGGGCTTTGCATATCTCCCCACAGCGTTCTACACATGTGAATTCTCAAGCTGCCCATAGCCCAGTGTGTTATGTGAAACATGCGATGCTCCATGACACATGGCAGCAGCCCTGGGGACCTGCAGGAGGCAGCAGGACTTGCAATGCGGTGTTTTCCTTTGTTAAATGCTGGGAAATCTCTGCTTGTCCTTCCCCACATTTCCAGCTGAGCACTTCTCCAGCTTCCATAGAACTCTGTTTCTCGGCCATCTGGTGTGTGTTAACCTTCGTATTCCTTAGCAAAACGTTGGGCTTTTCTGCCCATGTGATAAGTGTGTCCAGTGAAAGGAGGAAAATTGTAGGCTAGCTTTTGTTTCCACATTATATTATCAGTCTGTTTCTACAGCAGAGCAGCATCTCAGTAGAGAGCAATGTTTGGTGTTGCTTCCCTAGACCCTAGAGGATATTATTGTATTGGTTTTAGGAGGTAGAAAGTGAGAGCTTTGAATTAGCATCATAGAATCATAGAACAGTTTGGGTTGGAAAGGACTTTAAGATCATCCAGTTCCACCCCCCCCTGCCATGGGAGATGTGTCACATTGGTCATGCCACCCAAGACACTGTTCAACCTGGCATTGAAGGAAGGAGCATTTACAACTCCTTTGGTAACCTGTGCCAGTGCCTCACCACCCTCACAGGGAAGAACTTCTTCCTTATCTCTAAGCTGAACTTCCCCTTTTTCAGTTTGAATCCATTACCCCTTGGCCTATCACTACAGTCGCTGATGGAGAGTCCCTCTCCAGCATTCTTGCAACCCATCCTTACAGGGACCATTGGATCTAACAGTAAAAGCTAGACTATTCTAAACTATCTGGGATATCTAGATATGCTATCTGGTTCACCTACATTATCTCCTAACATTGTACAGCCAATCCAAGAGCAGTGCCTCTGGAAGGCTTGCATCTTTTCAGTGCACATGCCTAGTTGGCTATAGCATGTTTGCCTGTTTCTGTCATTTAAGCTGAGAACTCAGACACAGCTCTTCCAGCAGTGTTTCCAGTGTCAGTGTCCTGAGGCACAACCATAAACAGTGTGCTTGTTGAAGCTGGCACCGTTTCATCCACCACCAGCTTGATGGCAATGGACATGCAGAAACCAAGTATGCAACAGCTGAAACAGTAACTCCCTGCAACCAAACATTGAGATTGCATCTTGGCCAAGGTGTACACTGAAATAGTCTGACAGAACACAGCCATATCCTGTGTGGGACTCCATCTCTTGGCTGCCTTGTCAGGCCTGATCCTGACCATTTCCTGCCACAGGACTTCAGGCCATTGGTGGTGCACCTCCGAAGACACACCTTACCATAGCAATAAACAGAGGCTGCCAGCACAAAGAGTAACACTGACTAATGAGGAGAGGCCAGGCTGTGGGAAAGTTCACCCAGGTACCTACCCTCAATTTGGGTAACTCCTCTTGAAAGGGCCTCTTTATGCTTCAGTTGACACAGGGTGCTGCAATGTTCTGTAGAAGTTGTAGGCCACCAGGAACGGTTGAACCACCACTTTGAGTGGTTTTCTCTGAAGAATTCCATGAGATTTTTGGTGAGAAGGGGTTATTTTGTGTGAAACACACTCTGCATTATAGCGCTTTTGACAAAGTGCTCCTCCAGATCATTAAATACAGAAAAAGAAGCACCCAGGTTTTCTCACAGGCTCCCTTCATAATTGGCGTTCTTTTACCTACGTTTATTTTGTGGCTGCTCTGTGCTGTCTGATAGCATAGCGTGGAGCTCTTGGGAATGTGTCTAAGTAGCCTCTATGTGCTACCCGGGAAGGCTTGCCAGCCCTTTCTGGTGTTACGTGGATGACTGTGTGCTCAGATCATGTACTGAGATGCAGGCACGGGAAGTTTTGCTGAACACCCCCATGTTCTCACTGCCCTTCTGTGAGGAGTGTGAAGCCTCGTGGGTGTTTCTGGAGCAAATAATTACAGGTCAGAGATTTTGCTCCTATACAACGGGCTTTGCCTGAGAGATTCTTGGCAGCGCCGGTTCAGGGGTCAAATGCTTTGATGTCAGGAGTGAAACGTTTCAGCACTAAACACAAGCCTTAGAATCAAGCAGATGGTTTCATGCAGAAGCTGCCTAAGCATCAAACGGTCTCACAGGTGACTCGTACCTTAGCCCTCAAAAGCCAGAGCAAGAGCTGTAATTATAGGGATGGACTGAGATCCCATTGATTAGGTCTTAAGTGAATTAGATGCGATATACTACCATTGATAGCTGCCTTGGGGAGGGGAGGTTTATTATCCTTCTTTCTGGGTGAGGAGCTGATTTTGATTTATGTTGGTAGCTAGGAGCCCAAAAGTTTTCATCACAAAATCAGGTGCTTCTGCAGCTTGCAGGCTTTCTAACCATGAGGAGGAGGAGGCGGTGAGGTGATGTACAGCGTTCAATTAATTGACTTAAGAGCTATGAAGGAAATGAGTAACAAATCTACCCTGCAATGTTCTGTGTTGAGATGAGGATAGGATGTCTGAGCTTGCCCCAGAGTTCTTCACAAAATCAGCTTTCTTCAGTGTTTGCCAAGACCCAAACTAGTGAATTTAGTCAGAAGCTTAATCAGAAGGCACCAAGGCTTAAGCAGAGCCATTTAGACCAAGTCATTTTCTGCTCTTGAAGTTACAATTAACTGTAGCTTGTTCTCATCTGTGCATAGGCCAGCTAGTTTTATGTAACCTGAAGAGTGGGATATTAACCTATTCTTGACATCAGGCTTGTAACCCAAGTGACAGTACTCCATCATAGTACACCTCAGCTTATTACTGCTGGAGTAACTGGGATCCAGCCATAATTCCCCTTCTGCGAGATCTCCCATTGAAGTATCACACCACTCACACACAAATGACCTGGGGGTGGAAATGGAGGGTAGCGTTTCCCTCATCTGGAGAGCTGTGGGTAGCTCAGAGGGAGGCCATGCATACTTCTCATCATTTTAACTGATTATTACATGCAGCATTCATTTAAGCTTACGGTAACAAAGCGCATGTTTTTTTGCAGGGAGACAAGTGGAATTTTCAGGGTTAACAGAGCTTGAATATCTGTCTGAGAAATAATGGGAATATCCCTCTGTGAATACACTCACAGGATTTACATGTTTGCATCCATGCTGTGGCCACAGTGCAGACTGTGCAGAGGCCCTGTGAAACATCAGTGAAGCAGTTTCTCCCCCCCACACTTCCCAAGGGCAACATAACTGTATGTCTCATAAATCTGGATCCTGATCTAGTAGACAGTAAGCAATGAGTGTAAATCCATGTAAGACCCGGATTAACAGATGGTTTAATACGTAACTTGACTATACACATGTACATGTTTATTTGGAGGCAAGTTTTGTCTCCATTGAAAAATGAAACGAGAATCCGTAGAAGCGAAGTCAGTTAAGTCACTACTGATAACATTTTTCTGCTTCTGACAATCCCAAATTCAAAAGAAAACTGTGGATTTACAGAGAGATTCCATGAATCTGAAAGATGCAGCACTAAAAAGGAGTTTTCCTTTAGTTAAATAGCTTGAAGTGTTGAAAACGAACCAGCGGCAGGGCTCAATCTGCACTGCTGCGTCGGTTGGTTACAACTGTCAGGATTTGGTTTGGTGCAAAAGAGATTTGCAATTGAGATCAACAATTTCATGTCAGGATTTGCAGTAAGAATGGAAGAGTGTCCCTCTCCAGTCTGCACCAACAGTGCAATTCTCCTCCTGGAGCATCAGTGTGAGAGCCGTCTCTTCTGAACCTGGTAAGCAGGACTCTACACATCTAGATCAGGGCTCATTTTTGTGCTGGAACCTCACTTCCTATGCACAGGAGCTCAATGCAGTGACTACCAAAGTGTTTCTTTCTTTGGAAGTAAGGCATGAGGAAAATGGTCAAGGCCAAATGCAGGCTGAAGGGACCTGTGACCAGGGAAAGGCACAGCTGCGTTATCACTCACTCACTGATAACCTGTATCTTCTGACTGAGGGCCCTCACAACACGATGCCTGGTTTGCATTCAGTGTTTGTTAGCTGACAAAGACACGTCTGTGGTAGTAAGACAATTCTACAGAGAGTTGAATTGACTCAGGCAAAGATCAGAATCATGCCCTCCTTTGGCTTTTTCTGTTGTGTTCTTTAATTACCTCTGTAGCATAATATACCTTTGAAAGGTTCATGGCTGCAGGCTTCGCAGGATCATCTCATGGTGTAGCTGAACCAGAGCAGTGTTACATCCACTTTCTCATCACTAACTTTCTCCATGCTTCTCTCTCTTTGCTGCAAGGACTAGTCAGAGCTGGGGGAGGCAGCAGAGTCCACATCTTCTGTGTCATGTTCATGAGGGGACACTTGTTGCCCACCTTTAACACGTTTCCACTTCATTCTTCTGTTTTGAAACCATACTTTGACCTGAGTGATAAAAGGAAACAATTACTTACTGCCTCAACCTCAGCTGTATGAGCAGACCTATGCATACTTGGGTGTATTCATAGACATAGGTGTTTTGTGGAATTGTAGAAGAGAAGGTGAGAGGAACCTCACAAGTCGAGGTGATCCATCTGCCTAACAAAGGCAGGAACAATCCTTTCTGAACTGTTCCAGGCGGACGTTTCCCTGAGACCCACAGAGGTGGTATAAGTGCATTGCCTAGAATCTGTCCTTACGTCAACTAAATGCGTCAATTCAATGGGCACAGTGCATCTCATGTGTTTTTACACCCACTCTGATGCTTCAGGAACCGTACTGTGGGTAGTATTGAACAATTCCTAAGTTGTTCACTAAGCTTTGCTGAGGAAACCCTGAGATCACAATGAAAGAACAGAAATCTCTCTCCAGAACTCCCTCATTTTGTCTTTATCCCCTCAAAATACTTTCTGACCCAGGAAGAATGCATGTATCAGACATATATCATTCTAATAACTTCCTTGTAACTGCAGTCTAAGGTGATACTCATGCTCCATCTGCAAGCCTCGATATGTACCAATGAGTGTTGGTAAACAACTGCTTGGTAGATATCGGTTATTCCCAAAAGTGTTGTTACCTAGATAAACAGAATGACATTTATTAACTATTCCAGAAACTTGTAACAAATGTGTTTTGTATTGAAATTGCTGTGGGCCATTGCAAAAGTGCTCTCTTGAGTGGCAGATCTGCCTTAGCTTTAGGGAGAAGTTGTGGGGGAGGAAGGAGCTGAGGAGGCAGGGGTTCATCAATTACTTGTCTTTCGGTGAGATCCAGATTCACAGCAATCTCGTATCTCCTGAGCCTTGTCAAGTAGTTATGGTGGGCAAATTCAGCTTCCAGCTCCCGTAGTTGCTCCTTCGTGAAAGCTGTCCTTTCCTTCCGGGATTTGCTGCTTGGTTCTGCCTTGTTGCTTGAGTTCTGGGTTTCTAAGAGGCAAGCACATGTGTTGTGTCATTTAAAGTTGCACAGATCTGTGGGAACTTGTGTACTGCTGAGGCCTGAGCTGAACTACTAATGGAGTTGGTATGTGCCCTCTCAAGCTCAGCATGACTTAGCACTGTTGTCAGCCTTGGGACAGCACAGAGTTAGGTGCTGTCAGAGCCTGCCTGGGTCTGTGAGGACAGAAATGAGCAGCTATAGGAAAGTAGCTCTCATTCCTTGCTATCACTGCATCAAAATATTCTCCTTCCCCATGTTTTAACTTTCATTCCTTATATCCATACTATCACTCTCCCTTGATCTACCATCCACAGGCAGCAAAGCTAGTACTTTTTGTGTTGTTTCTGTACTGTTTCGTTCACATAAAATAAAGCTGTCAGAATCCTATGATGTATTACAGTACTATATTTGGAGATCTGAGAACTTCGAGTACATCATAACACAAGTGCAAAATAGGACACGTCAGGCAAGTTTGGTTGAAGTTCTATTTGGGAATGTTGTAGTAGATGCAACTGCTGTTATTGCCATAAGAAAACCATTCTCTGCATGTTTTTACTGTACCCATGCTTCAAAGATTAACAAGCTTTTTTCTTTCTTTTGTAACATTCTGCTTATTTGTCTGAGAAGTGTGTCTGGTTTAGACTGTTCCCAGAACACTCTGCAAAGAGCCATGTTCCAAAGCCCTCAATGTGTGTCTTGCAATAACTAGGGTCTTGGCAGGAACCAGTGGGTTTTGCACGCACTGGTACAGGTCATGGTAATGCTCTATCTGTGTTGTGGCTCAGGGAAGGTTGTGGTGGATAAGGCACCAGCTAAAAGGAAATAGTTCATATTGTAAGTTTGGCCTTGAAGTGATTTCAAGCTACTTTTCTTTACTAGCCTAGCCTCTGAGGAGAAGGGTCTGGGTACCTAGGAAGATTCTCGAGAGGAGACCTATCTTCCACTTAGGATAACCAGCCAGTATGGGCTATGTCCAGCTGCAGTTCTGGAAGAGCAGTAAAAGGGAAAGAAATCACAATGAAGTTACTCAGACTTTCCCCTTCTATTTTGTCTGGGGGCAGAAGGAAGGAAAGTCTTACAGGAGGGATATCAAATAATTCTGTCTGCTGTTCAGTAAGCAAGGGAGGGAGTGAAATGAAAAGCTATGGAATCCCCTTTGGATGTTTGCATTGTTCTGCATTCGCTCAAGTAATAACACATACAGAGAGCACCACTTGCTAGAAGGCAGGAAACACCAGGCCTTTCAGTGATGTCATTGCTTACAGCTCCCCTCGAATGAGAAGTATACAGGACGGCAGCGAGTATGACAAGAAAACGTGAGGGTGCTGGTAATAGGGAATAGAAGGAACATTCGTCTTCTACTTAAAACAGGGAGATGCGCTTTGAAATCCGTCTCTTTAAGAATAAGGCTCTCCCGCTAATCTGAGTATACTGAAATCATCGTTTTTCTATGACAAAGTATCACTTTGATTATGTATTTTCTAAACTTCTTTACCTTTATCTTTTGGGGAAATTAACTTTCATTTTGCAAAGGTGGGTTTCTAAAGAAAACAAGTGGAGGACTGAAAGGTGGGTTAAAGGTTGCTGATCTCCAACCAACCCGTAAACCCCATAAATAAATAAGTACTGTCACTGTGTTCTCTACCTGTAAAACGGGGATACTGGATATTGTTCCCGACTTCATAGCAATGCTGTGGGGAAAAGCACACTACAGCTTGTAAATGACTACTGTAGCAAATGGATGTATATAAGCCTATTAATTTTTAACAGCTTCCTTAGGAGAAAGCAATTTTATGCACATTTCACATATCTTCACTTGAGACAGCAGCAAATCAGAGGTTTCTATAACAGTGAAATGATTGCCTGTTACTCTGTAGAATGCGTTTTGCTAGTTAGGATGACTCAATGAAAACTGTCTCCATGGACATTGTCCTGATAGGGAAACCTTTCGTAGGTCTTCTGAGTTTAAAAACATTGATTTAGACCAAAGCAGAATTTCTCTCTAAAGCGAGACTTCATGTCTTGTACTTCTTACCATCAACTGAGATGTCAAAATCCTACTATAACATTTCCAGCTAGCACAGGCAGCTCAAGGTGAGAGGTCTTTGCTCTTTGACTGCTGCTTTCTTACACTTGGACAAATGGCAGGTATGCAATCTAACACTCCCCATCCTAGGACTTTCAGCTCAGTGATCTGAATCACATCCCATGCCATGGGATCATCACAATCACATACCATGTGATTCTTATTTAGTTACAGCAAATGTGCATTGTGCTGGGGGGTAAAACGCTGGGTTCAGTAACCAAGATCTGCAGGAGTGGAATACAAACACCAGAGGTCATCAAAGAATAAGCAATTTAGTTTCAATGTTGTTATTGTGTAAGCTTCCCCGGTCCAGAATTACTAAGTGTTTTCCTCATCAGCTCTATTTCTTAATGCCTGATCTTCCAGGTGCTCTCACCCACAGCTTGTATTATCCCACCACCCTGCTTTCACATCACCTACCTGAGTTCTCCTTTTTTCTTTTAGATGCCTTTTTCTCAGTCTCATTTGTAGTATTTACTGGGGCCTCATCATCTTCATTCATACCCACTGCTGCACTCACTACATTTGGGCTGCTGCCTTCGGACTCCCCAGAACCCAAGGCCAGTCCTGGGTTTAGTCGTCTTCTGGCTTCAGTTGCTGCAAAATGCCAGTCAGAGTGTTGCAAAGAGGGATGCTGCTCCGTAAATGCCCGCTCCTCGTGTGGGAAGCTGTGAGGAGCAGTCACCAGGCAGGAGGTTGAGAAATCAGGATAAATAGCAAAATCTGACTTTTGATGGAAGGAGAAGGATGCTGGCGGGTAGTGGTTCAGCCCTGTAGCTGTGGTGACATCCATGTGGGTGCTCCGCAGGCACCCCCAAAGTGGGGCAGGAGGCTGTGGACTGCGCATGCAGCTGCTGCTGGTGGGATCCATCTGCTTGCAGTCCTGTTCACACCGGTGCTGGTGAGCGGTTATAGCTCAGGCTTCAAAATCAGCAAAAGAGCGAAAGGGAAATCTTCCAGGTTTTACAGAGCAGATTTCATCCCTAAACAACAGGTTCTTTGTGGGTTTTAGGCTGTTGCAGAGTTGTGACTTTAGGAACTCTTCTGAATGTCTTCATTGTCCTGACTGGAGAGCAGTCACCAGGTGTAGGCAGTGATTGCTCTGAACTGCTTCCCAAGGCCTGGAGCTTCCTTCCTGGTGAAGTGCTGGACATGAGCGCAACACTTTTAAATACGGTGCTGGGGAGAGAGCGACAAGTTTGTGAAGTGAAACGTGAGAGAGGGGAGGGAGGGGTTAATGCACATCCACCCAGGTCCTCCAACCAAAGAAAAGCAGCAACTATTAATCATCCGAAACCTTATACGCGCATCTAATGGGATTTGCAGATGGAGCCTTTTAAAGAAACAATGTCTGTATTTTTGTCGTTTAAAGAAAAGAGCAGCGCACAAAAAAGGCTTTAAAGTTCCCCTCTGCCACTGGGAAGTTATTTTTATTGCACTGTTAACAAAATCCCCCAAGTCTTGGCTTTGGAAAAAGCCCTAACACAGAATTCAGCAGACACCAACTAAAGTAGGAAATGAAAACCCGAAGGAACTTCACTGATTATAGACAATTTAAGGCCCAACCTTAAGTTTCAAATAGTATTAAACCTGACTTGTGTGCAGACACAGTTCTGAGTGAATTTGGTTTGTGAGCTTTGTAACCCATGCATTTGCTGGGAGCTGGAGGTTGCTGCCAGCGGCAGTTGTTCTTCCTGTATTCTCCTTCCTAGGGAATTTTCAATATGCCACCCCTTCCTGCAAGGAAATCTGCTTTTATGCCAATGGAAGATATGGTTTTCATCATTTGTTGAAAGTTTTATGGGTTTTCCTAACGCAAAGCAGATTCTTAGAGCCCAGAGCTATCACAGTGGAAAACACATTAACAGGGAATCTGTTCTCAATCCCCTTTTTGCAGCAATGTGGCAGCTGGGAATGACCAAACCCTGCTCTGCCAGGGCTGCAGCTTCTCTCGAGGTTGTCCTCCATGGTTTTAATGGCAATTCACGTGTTCCATTTTCCCATATTCTGCTTGCAGCCATTCCCAATACTTACTCCACAAGGCCTTGCTGTATGTTGTGTGCTCATCTTTCCCTTCGCCCACCATTTGTGCTGGGCTTTATGGTCTCTCACAGCCACAGACGTTAAGCAAATGGACACAGAGCCTTCATTGATCACAGTGCCACCTCTTTACTTGGCTTCTGGATAATCCAGTATTTCAAGGAATTGATGGAGTTAGAGGGGAGTTGTGCTTATCCTGATGTATCTGTTGGTTCTTAGAGCTTGCCCGAAGAAATCCAGTGTGTTTGGTCCAGATTTTTCTGTTCTGTCACCTGAATCTTGACTTTCTTGCAAAATACTAACCACCTGATACCTAATTAACCCTCTAGGAAAAACTCTCCTCAATACTTGAATCTATTGCTGCGTTATATTGGACACCCAAAGCTATTTCCTCCTCGCTGGCAGGGGATAGCTCCCAGAGAGCTCTTCTGAAGGAGCAGTTTCTAATGAATGTAGGAATACTTCAGATGTTCCAGGATTGAAGTCAGAGTCCAGAACTTTTTGTCAATGTGAAGCATTTGGTTTACAGTCTGTGTGTGTTGTCATATGTCCAACACTTGTTTCAGTCACAAGGTTATTGGGGTTTGTATGAGCGCAAGCCTAGCTCTGCTGTTGTTCAGTCCTATGTTCAGACTACAGAATGATCTAGCTAGCTATGCGAACATTCATGTCCTTGCACATCTACCCCCCCCCAAGTATAAGGGAAGGGAGGATTGACCCTTAGGCTAGTGCTCATTTCAGCCAGGACTAGTTTCAGGCTCCCATCTGGGAATCTACATGAGTTCTGAGCCAGAGGTCTGTCTGTAGGGCATGACTCAATTCTTGCACATCACTTTGCTTTCCAAACTGCCTGGACCCCGTTTTCCCAGCGGAGCCCTCTCTGTTATTCCTCTAACTTCAGATGTGGGAAAAGGAGATGGCATTCCCTTCCCAAATGTGAGAACCTTTGGGTCTTGCATCACTGCAGCACCCTCCACAGCTGGTGCTGTCGCTCAGCGCTCAGCAGGGGCCTGTTTGACCTCTACATCTTCCTGACACTTCATTCCTGAAAGGAGAAAGAACAACAATCCTTCCCTCTTTGCTAAATCCCATTTGTTGGTTGAGGCAGCCACCTTTAACCTTTGGAAAGTCAACATCTCTTCAGTCAAGCACTGTGTCGGGTAGGAAGAAATGGCATGGGTGGAGATCGGTTGTTGTGATGAATGCTCCCATAGCAAGTGGAAGGCTGGAAAGTGGGGTTTTATCTCTGAGCTTTTCTATCAGCTCATTCTTTGACTCTCCCAGGAAAGCATTTCTCCGCTCTCTGAGACCTTGCAATGGAATTTGCAGAACTTCAGGAGGGTGAAATGACAAAACTTGTGCCATGGCTTCACCTCTCTTTCTCTGGCAAGGCAATGTTATTTCTCATAAAGACACCCAACCAACCTCGTCCCACTTGAATGTGGTCCTCTTCTCAAGCACCTTCCTGCTTGTGCCATTTCTAGGGACACGGGAGCTCTGTGGGACGGGAGCCCTGGTCTCACTCTGCTTCTGCTGCACCTGCCCCACTACAATTGGCTGGTGCTTTTGCACCTCAAATGCAAATTGATCTCTTAGATGATAGATTTTACCCTCTTCGCAAGGCAAAGGAAGGCTTCGCTTCACAGCACTGGCTGGATGCTTGCCTTGTTTAAGGAAAGTTGACATACATCATGGAGAAGCTGTAGGCACCACGGTCTCCTTGAAATTGTATGAGCTACTAAACTGCAAATGACCATCAGCCTTCATTGAAAAAGAACCTTTTGTTTTTCATTAATCAGAAGCAATGCCACGCTCTGACCTGTATGCAGCTGAAGTAATGAGGGGAGTTTTCCTCCATTCCTCATACATGGAAGAACCTTAATCATTCACTGTATTGTCATTTTAGCACTGATGAAAGGAAGCTGGAGAGCAACAAACAGCCAATACAAAATCATGCTTAGTTGCAGAAGTTAAAGGTGGAAGCAGTCTATTGGGTTACTTTCTCTCTTTACAGGTAAGGGGGTTTCATTTTTCTCTATTAGACATTTCCATGGAGTCATGGAATGGTTTGGGTTGAAGCTCATCCAGGTCCATCCCCCTACCACAGGCAGGGACACCTTCCACTAGAGCAGCTTGCTCCAAGACCCTGTGTCCAACCTGGCCTTGAGCACTGACAGTGATGGGGCAGCTGCAGCTTCTCTGGGCACCCTGTGCCAGTGTCATTTCCTAGGATATTGCCCAGCCCTGAGTACTTGTCCCAGTTTCAGTCTTCCACTTTCCCTTTGGAAAGCCAATTCTTCATTCTTTCCTTCTGTTTAGACTCAGCTCTCGCTTTTACTGACTTCATCTCATTATTTGAACTGACAACATGTTGGCACTGTGCAGGTGGAGAGTGATTATTCAAGCATGTTTTCAAAGTCTGTGTTATCTGTGCTAAGCCATCTTAAACACGAGCCAGATGTATTTCAGGCCCTTAATATTTCCTCTAAGTCAATCACTGCAGCCTCTTAACCACATTTCTGGTGCTATGTCTCAGCTCCAGTGTCAGGAATTAACATCCACTAGCACCAAGCTGAGATTGTTGGTGGTATCTCTCAGTGAAGAAGGGCGAACAATTTCTGAAGGGAACTGCAGATCATGAAACTCAGTTTCCCACAGATTCTATGCGAGATGTGTTCCTCTATGCCAAATGTTGTTTATATGTTGAATAGCAGCATGGCCTTAAAGAATGAACATGATGTGAGGCTAAATGCCATTGCAACAAGATATTCAGAGATAGAGATGAGCAAACCTTAATACTGCTGCCTGAAGCTGCTGCATCAGCAAAGCCCCTGTGGTAAGTGCACTGATAGTGGTACAAGATTACACTCATTGGCACAGCAGATGCTCCTGGAGGCAGTTCAATATTCCATTAGGCAGCCATCTTCTGTCACACAAGTGATTGCAATGTGAGGAAATTTGATGTTGTCTATTCACTGAGTTGCTCCTACTGATCCGGTCTCAGGCGTAGGTTTGGTCATACGGCAATGTCATATTTGCCCTGCTTTCATGAGCCTGTGTGCAGCTAAAAGTAATGTGTTGACATTGCCAGGGAGGAGGAAGGATGGCGAGTCTAAATGAAAGACTGTGACTGGCCCTGGGTTTGCCTCATCCGCTGGGCAGTTTTTGCACGTCAAAGAATGGATCATAGCACTCAACATCTCTGAAGTTCATTTTCAGGGGCATTTTGCAGACTAAGCTCTCTCTGAACCTTAGCAGTACGATTCCCTATAAGATTGGAGGCTGTTGGCATAACCTTTAGTAGCTGACAGAAGCTGTGCAGTCAAACCACTGAGCAGAACTATGAAAAGCTGTTTTCCTCCCACTGCCTCATCTGGTATCTTAGTGAGACCCTGTGTGTGACCAGCTCTGCTGGTGGAGACCTGGCATCGCCACCACAAGGGTTTCTAATTTAATGCTAATATTTCTCTTAGCACGAAGTCCATATTTCCAGTATTCATTAAATTTGATGGGTTTGCAGGAGGGAAAAGAACCGCTTCAGGTACAGGAAACATCAAGATGTGTTCAGAGACACACGATAATTTATCTTAGGACAGAAAGCGGTAGAAGAGAAAGCAGAAGAAAGAGGCAGCCAGCTTTAAGTTTGCAGGAATAGTAGAAGGAAGACACATTAGCTGGCAACTGCTCAATCACATCCCACAGCGCACAGTCTGTTGTCTTTAACACTTCTTGTTTGAAAGATCATTTAAGTTTGTGGGTTTTTTTCTTTGTGTTTTGGTTTGGTTTTTAAGCTGGTTTTATCACTATGCTCACTACAATGAGGGGTTGGGGTTTTAGGTGTGATAGGAGTTAATGGCATATGACGGCAATCTTGGGTGAACTGGATTCAGCGATTTTGCTTGCAGAAAACCTCAGTTACAGTCGCAATAATCCCATAGAATAAATGGGCTCTCTCTTTGTCTTATTCAGTCTCTTTTCCCCTGGTCCAGGATAAAACTCCTATCCCTGTTCCTCTCATGGAGGTAGTTGCTCATTCATCTGACCCCATCGGTTGACGGGGTATTTGCTTACTTGTGTGCAGTATTATTTGCTTACAGAGAAAGAGCCTCTGGCAGAGAGACACTTTCCATCCCAAACTACTCTATGATTCTATAAATGAAAAATAGCTAAGCATACATCCAAGTCTTGAGGCTTGACAATTACACCAACCTCAAAGTATGGTCACTTGTTTCGGCAGCAGCGTCCCAAGCTGTACAAAGGGAGAAGAGATCTTTGCCTATGAGTCTAGACACCAACTTCTGTATTCCTTGCTTGTCTGTCTCCTCTTTCAGGTTCTTTTTCTGGATTTGAGGCCCAGTGCCATGTAAAGATGAGGAATATCCTTCCCTTGACAGGTCATAAAAGCAAGCAGTGCCTCAACTGCGACATTAATCCTTCAGACAGGAAAGATCGTTTGCCAATAGCTTTGATATATCATCCTTTTATCACGAGTCCTGCCTTTCCATTGTGCCTGCTGTTGTGACTAGTTCATGAAGAGCTGAATGTCCTGAACGAGGTCCAAAGCACCAGGAGCTTTCTATTAAACCCAGAATACTTTTTTTGGATCAGCAAAGGAACAGTTAAAGAAGTTGATGGGCAAATACTGTGAAAAATCCAGAATTAGCTCAGCTTTTGGCAGATTGTAAAACTCATCTGTTGTTTTCATCAGACCACACGAAAGAAACAGGAACTGTGGCATCCCCAAGGAGCAGATAGGAACGGAACATTAAACCTTTTCCATCCATTTGTGGGGGTCTTGATTAACAAATCTACACTCATACTTGGTTGTATGCTCTTGAGGTGGGACAGAGAACAACGTTTTCATGTTGAGTTTTTGTTGTAATAAGAATCCCATCTGTTTCTGGAGATCCCAATAAATAGAGTTACAGGGTTATCTGCCAAGGAATAAGCTTTTAAACTTCTTCAGTGCCAAGACTTCTGCACTGTTTTTCTTGGGACAATCCTTTGCTGCTGCTTTATCATGGCGCTGTGTGATCTCTTTCATTGAGGCCAGCTGAACTAAGTGCAATTAAATGAGAACGCTGGAAAAGACTTCCAGGAGAGCCAGGATTCATTCCTATGCCGAATGACTGTTATGGACATTGAAATGAGTTCGTTTTCAAACATTTAGTGTTCTGAATAGAGTCACAAGATGTTTATAGTTTTGAAGAGGTCAGCATCAATTCTAGTATTAAAAGCCGTAGACTCACAGACTGAATTGGGTTTGAAGGGACCGTAAAGCTCATCCAATTCCAACCCCTGCCACAGGCACGGACGCCTTCCACTAGAGCATGTTGCTCCAAGCCCCGTCCATCGTGGCCTTGAATGTCTTACGGAATCTTATATGTTGATTAAAGTTCAGTCGTTACCATTTGCCATTGCGTTGGGGAATTCTGATGAGACCATCGAATACATTATAACTCTTGTATTATATCGCCTTATGCTTTAGAGCTGGGGCAATGAGGGTCTATTGCTGCTCCATTCAATCGCTCCTCAACCCACCTTCAGTGAGTGAGTATTTCCCTCTAGTGGCATCCTTTCAAAAAAGCAATGAATTTGCGGCTTCCACTGAGCCGAGCATCAATTCCAAAACTTTGGAAGCTCTGTGGCCCACGTAAGGACATTTACACTGATCAGAGCTTCAGCTGGAGACAAAGTCCCTGATGGATGCGGATTGTGTCTGCTTATGAGAGCAGAGGTTGTGTCCTGACCTTGCTCTGGGTGGGTTTTATCTGTAGGCAAAGTTTGAGCTGTACTTTCTTTGTTCCATTGCCTGACAAGCTCTCTCCCAAGAGGTCCTTTCCAAATGAGTGCTTTCTAGATGAGATGCAGAGGAAGTGTGTTAAGTGTAATGAAAAGACTTTGATTTTTCATATTTTAAATTATCGGGTAGAAAACTGGGAGAAGGCTCCTACTGCCTTTCCTCTCACATGGGAATGTGTTTGCAAGAGACTGAGAAAAACTTTGTTGATAATCATTTATTCTGGATTATCTGTTTCCCAGAAGTATTTGCAAGTCTTTATCCCATCAGTGTAAGTGGAAACAAAATGCAGTGATTATAGACTTGGGGACTGGGTGTAGTCTAAAGCTTCCCACATCCCTTGCCCAATACCTACTTAGAAGTCCTCATACCTAGCGCTTGATATTTTCGTTTCTATAGACACAATGTGGTTCATGAATTGACACTTAAGACGTGTATTTTCATCTTGATTTGGGCACTGATCTGCTGTGCTCAGAAAAGAAACCTGGAGAAGGGCTTTGGACAAGGGCCTGTAGGGACAGGACAAAGGGGAATGGCTTTAATCTGCCAGAGAGGAGACTGAGATGAGCTCTTGGGCAGAAGCTGTTCCCTGTGAGGGTGCTGAGCGCTGGCACAGGGTG